>OVAX01000839.1:0-62532 GCA_900406405.1 Lepidium africanum | reverse complement strand
ATTTTATATAATTTTCTTAATTTTATATAATTTTTCTTAATTTTATATAATTTTTATTTTATTTTATGTAATTTTATATAATTTTTTTATTTTACATAATTTTTTTTTTGTCGCTGCGAATCGCTGAAAAAATTAACGACCAAAGATTTAAGTCGCGAGTCGCTGGCGACTGGTCGCTAGTCATTGGCGACTGGTCGCTGCAAAACAAATATGTTTTGGTCGCAGTCACTGATTACGGTTGCTAACAACCACCAAACAAACAAGACTTCAGCTACATGGAATCCAATATCCATATAGGGACAAGCCAACAATGATGTTAACATTTAAGACGCAGAATCATGTACAAATGAATAAATAGGCATTGATTCACTTAAAAAAATTTGGACTTTAGAAAATAGAAAAAAATTCAGTTTCACAAAGAAGAAAACGTTTTTGATTTTTCTGTAAAAAGCAGTTTTAGAGGCATAAAAATAAATCTTACATGGAATTGAGAGAGGAAAAACATGAATTAATAACCAATTCTCAAAGAGGCCTAGAAATATCTAATAGATCTCAATTATATTTCAGCAAAAATCGATGAGTTTCTCTTTTGTTAGAACTTAGAAAGTTTTAAAAGAATTGCATAGGAAAAGGAATCTTCGTTAGGTTTTCTTTCTTCTAATTCATTAATAATTTATTAAGAATTAATAATTATTGTAATTTAAAGAGCAGGATTTAGAAATAGTAATTTTATATCTGAACTTTTAAACAAAAATTGTTATCTGTAGGGCTCAAATCCTTGCAGGAAACCACAAGGTAAAATCCTAAAACCATTACATTAAGAGACATAATTAATTTTGATGCCCAAATTTTTTCATAGTATTTGGCACCTAAAACATTTGTTTTATGGGCTTTAGCTCAAAGTGGGTTCTAGTACAAGTACATGATCTGAGTTTTTTCAACAGTATCATTACGCTTGTTTGCCTTCTTTTTGTTCGGCCCATTGTATATCACCTGAAAATAAACCACATAAGCAAACTAGTAAGTGAAATTTAATGCCTTCAATTATTAAAGACATTACATGTATAATAATCACAAAAGAGTAGATAGCAAGATGCAAATAATGTAACAGACATTATCACAATCAGATATAAATGCCTTCATAGTCTGATCCGGCATTTTGAACTTCCTCATTCATGTCATCTAAGCCCATATCAATTACTGATGGTAATGGCCCAACATCTAGATGACCGTAATCTGCATCTTCATTACTATATCTTCTAGAAGGATATCTAGCGACATACCAACTTAATGTATCAGATTCTTGAGAGTAAAACAATTGCTTCGCTTGAGATGGTAGTATATAAGGATCTTTTGAAAATGAAACATGACTGTGATTCAAGTTAACTAGGGTGAAACCATCTTCTACCTTCAAACCATTACCTTTAACCATCCATTGATATCTGAATATAAGAATATAGAATATATTATAGTCCAATAATATGTCAACAACTCTGCTATAGTACATGTGAAGTACCCTTACCGCTAGCTCTACACATAGTTGTTGCCTCATAGAACACTCCACTATTCTTTATTTTTTCTATAAGTTCAACTTGTGTGAAAGCTCTGATCATTAACTAGGTAACATGTATACGATCTGGCAGTATCATGTGGACCATATGCTAATTATTAAGTGTTTCTCCATGTTTTTCTGAATCAAGAGAAACATAATAAAGAAAAGACAACTTAATATCTAACCAAATGCATACATTAATTAATTCAAATCATAACTTATTACAAGAGGATTACATGTATGTTCCTTCATCCAACTAGCAAAATTCACAAAATGAATCCTCCATAATATTGTGGCATCTTCTAGGTACATGCTTCTAATGAGAAAATGAAAAAATTATAAGTTTCAAACTTTAACGTATTACTATCAAAACAAAAATGAAGTATCCTTCTTAACATAAGGGTCCACTACAGCTGTATTCTGAAGTACAACAAGATGTATAATTTTCCACTTTGATCCAGTTTGTACTATTAGCTTTGTTGTTGATAGTGGACAACCCTCTAATATAAGCCTTGGCTCATATTCTATGTTTCTATCGCATCTTTCAGTAACATTGGTTGTCTTCTTAAGAAAATCATTGCAAAATTGCTTACATTTCTCTACAAGCCCTACAAGAAAACACTCAAAATATGACCACCATAATAATCAAATATTGGTCAAAAATTAATCTTTTTGACATATTTTTGATCAAAACCTCGTGGTCAAAAATCATTCGTCAACTTTTCAATTTAGTCAGAAAATTATCAAAATATTTTGACCAAAAAATATGTTTGATCACAATTTGGTTAAAATATTTTGATTATTTACTGCAAAAATCTATTTGATCAAAAATTAGTAAACTTTTTGTCATAATATTTTGACCAATTTTTTGGTCATAAAAAATGTCACAATTTGACATATTTTCTTGTAGTGAAGGTATGTCTCACAAATATATATAATATCCGGTCCTCCATGATTAGAATCTAGTCCATTGGTGGACTTACTTAGATTTTAGCATTGTCACATGACACTCCTAACACTACAAGAAAACATGTTATATTGTGACCAAAATTTTACAACCAAAATTTTAGTCAACATAATTATGACCAAAAATTTATCAATTCTTAACGAATTAAATATTTGTTCATTAAATAATCAAAATATTTGGACCAAGAGAAATGGTTCAATACATTATCAAAATATTGTGACCACTTTTTGACTATTAATATATACACTACTAGAAAACAACTCAATTTTGACCATGATTATAATCATAAGTTGGTCAAAAAAACAGTTATTTTGATTAATTTTTTTATCAAAATTGAAGGGTCAAAAATCGTAGGTTGGAAATTTCAGTTGGTCAAAATTAATCAAAACAACTATTTTTTTACCAATTTCTGATTACAATCATGATCAAAATTGAGTTATTTTCTAGTAATATAAAGTCGATAAAAAATGTTTTAACTCAGGTGGATGTCTAAAAAGCTTTCAGCATATTTACTCTTTGTATCGAGATTTTGACGCCCTTACTCATTGATCAAGTCTTTACTTTTACACTCTTTTAGTTCATTTTTTAATATCTATAAGATTTTTTTTTAAAAACAATTTTGGTAATTTTCGTAAATAAAAGTATACTTTTAGAAAAATCTTTGATCATGTAAGATGAGTTCTGTTGGAAAAAACAAATTTTGAGCATAGTTAAAAGAATGAGAGAATTTGCTAAAAATACATAAGTTTATAAGAAATTAGGTGTCAAATATGGTTTCTCTCTCCTAGTGTTTGTTCACATTCCTAAGACTCATTTACCCCTACTAAGCTACCTAATATTTGGCCAAATCCATGCATATCCTTTTTGTCAGAGAGAGATAGTGTATAAATTTGGTTTACTTAATACCTTCTGCAACTTGAAGCATCGATAACAACAGATACAATTTTCTCTGTTCAAAACCAAACTCTTTTCTCTGTTGAGTCCGAGAAGATAACTTCACGTCTCCAACCGTGACTCCATTCCTCTATTGCCCAATGAAGACAGCCTATAGGTACAAATTACATATCTGGTCTTAGATTTTAGAAATTGCAAATTCCCTCTTTGTTGTTTTAGAGAAAGAGTCATAATAGTTGGGTTAGGATGGGCGAATCTGTTGTTAACAAAGATGGCGAAATCTTCTGTTGGGTGTGGAAAACGGGATCCAAAATTCTAGGGTTAGGAAACAAAGATGCAGTCATAGTTGTTTGTTAGTGCGATAGGTTTGGGTGTACGCAAATACTTGACGGTGAACATGGTTAGGTTAGGGCTTACTTATGCTTGTACGGGTTTATGTGTTGGCTGTTATGTAACTTGTTGCATGTTAACCCGAGGAGATATGGATATATGCATTGATATTAGTTTTTCTGAGATAATATGCTTTGTTATTAGTTTTTCTAAGCTTTATCCCACATGTTGCAGGTATCTGTCAAACCTATTATATGTTCGGAATACGAGATCCCCACCGGCGAAGATTTGTCTTTTGCGGATGAGACAGACGATCCAAAAGTTGAGTCGATTTTTAACTTGATTGATATAGGTTTTACATTTGAGAATAAAATGTTCGAAGGTGGGGTTGTGCCTTCTGATTTCAACATTCCAACTACTGACACAAGAACACAGAAAGGGAAAGGTTTTCCGAATAGGAAGAAGCTTAGGAAGCTGAAGGTCACAACCTCAACTGCAAGGAGGGGCAAGAAAGCTGCGGGTAGTGACCATGAAGGCACGTCTCGTAGGTATTCTGCTTTTGGGTACACCTGTAAATGTAACACGTAAAGTGGTTATATGAGAGGGTACATAATTGTGTATAACTGTAAATAACAACATAAGCATGTACGCAAGCGCCTGTAACAATTCATGTGTACCGTTACACAGCTACAGAACAACCAATTAGCCAAAATCCTTCGCCGATTAAACTCTGATGCCTAAATAGTGATTTTTTTAGATATTTGTAACTCATCTCTGACATATTAAATACCTATGTTCTCTTCATATCTTCTTAGATATGATTAAAGGAACGGTAACTTGGCTTCGATTTAACAACATTTCATTTAATGTAGGGGTACTTTGGAGATTTCAAACTTGTGGTATGTGAGAGAATTAATTTAATTTAAACTTGTGTAGTCAACCTAATTTTGTTAAAACTTTGTGTCATTATCTCAAATTTCTCTAAAAGAATTTCGGGGTCTGATCAAGTCTATTACAAAGCTGGGTAGTTTTTATTTATTTATTATAAACTACATTATCATTTATTATTAGAGATCTCAGTTATTAACTAAAGATCTTAAAATCAAACAAAATATAACAATCAGATTCATTCTTCGACTACTAATTATTTCTTAGTCAACGAAACGACCAGAGTGACACTAGTTTTGTTGATGCAGCTTGCGTGCTGAGTCACATGATGTGCATACCTATCAAATAAGGTATCGATGATGTCTTCTCCAAAATGAGCTGCGAGCATTGGTTCACTAACTGCTCTAATACAATTGGCTTCACTGTAAACTGAGTCATATTCATACTCATCTTCTTCGTAGTCGTCGCAGATACTATAACCAAGATCGAATCCATGTGTCTCGAATTCATTGATTTCAAAAGAGCCCTCCTTTCGTATCACTTCTTTGAGTTCTTGTACGTTCGGATCATAAAAAGGCATGTTGAATGCTTCCAGTTTTGATTCACTCACTAGACCCTGTTGATGGTGATAAGGACAATACGTGCTTAATTCCAACAAAATGATAATTATATCTCACTACTACAAAACTCATTTTAACATTTAATTGGAATCTGTCTAGACATGGTTGTCTCAATATAATCTAGACGGTTTTGTTTTGTCTGGAACAAATGATCAGGAATGGAAAACTATCAAGATTCCGTCTGGAAATCACAACGGTTTTCGATAATCATTTTCCATCAACAAATTAGTTCTCTCCACGGAATCTGGATGGTCATGTAACAAATTAATACTCCCTCTATTTTTTAATACTTGATGTTATAGAGATTTCACACATATTAAAAAACTTTTTGGAATGTCTTATTTAGCCTTATTTATTATTAGAAGATACAAAGAGAAATATTAATTATAAGTAAACTATATAATAAATAAGGATAAAATAGGAAATGTTGAACCAAATATACATTGGGAATTGAAAACATCAACCTTTAAAAAATAATTTTTTTTCCAAAACACCAACTAATTAGAAACAGGGGGAGTATTTGTTTTCTTTCTTTTTAATAGTTTTTTATGGTTTGACTTTTTTCAATTTTCTTTTGTGAATTGTTGGATTGATAAGGTCCAATTTTTAGTTAATTCACCATAAACTCCTAACAATTAATATCACGTGTTATCTTAGTTTTTTTTTCCCTTTTTATGAGCTATATATATTAAAAATGTTTTGTCATAAAATGAAATTTTGCATTTGATATATATTACCTCGAAAACAAGATCGCGAAGAGATTTTGAAAGCAAAGTCCAAAAGTGACAACAATCTCGATACAGTGGATTGTTAAGAGTGGTTCTTCCAATGAAAGTGAGAACCATACGTCCATTAGAGACAAGTTCTTCAGAACGTAAACTTAGAAACATCGTAAAATCTCTTTGGAATTGATCTAAGTAAGCTTTGTATGCACTTTGAGGGCTTGAATTTGTTATGTACACACTCCCCTTATCATTCTCAAGTTTTTCTGGAACCTTCAATCATAAAACACATGATTTCATCCTTTAAACAGCTAGCTCAAAATACAATATAACTTTAACATAATCTTAAAATTTGTAAATACCTTGGAAAGCCAATGAAGAGCATAATTGGAATGTGTAAAATGAAGGCTATTGCGAGAGAAGAGTCTCGAATAAAAGGAACCTGGAGCTCCATAGATGAAACACGATGCTTTGTTTGTGATCACAAGCTCCTTGTTGAAGAATTCTATGAACTTGAAGGTCGTGTTGAAATCATTTTCAGGGAGATCATTCAGACAACAATCTATTTCTGGTGGGTTTTGGTTCTCACGTTGGCATAACACATCTATGGCTTTGATGATCTCAGAGATAGCTAAAAACGTGTTTTGTCCCGATGAACAACCCAATTCAGCAATTTTTATGTACTTAGGAAAGTCCAACTTCGTTATCATTTCTTCTGTGTTTTTTACCAAGATTGGTTTAGCCAATGATAAAGCTCTTCTCTATAAACCCAAAAAGAAACCGCACTTGTTAAAAATACTATTATTATCTATATAATCTATTTTATTAATTATAAATCTATATATATATATATATGATTGATCATCATATATAATAAACTTGGAACTGTACCATTTGCGTTTTGGAATTGGCACGATCCTTAATTAGGACGATGATTGGACTCTTACAAAAATAAGGCAGGAAAAATATTTAAAGTTAAGAGAGAAGCATGTGATTTCTGAGGAAAATTGAAAATGAAAGCACATGCTACTGTATATTAGATTCCATTTTCGACCTGTGACGTAAAACCCTAGACTGGACCCAGCTTCGTACGTACGAGAACGACATACATAAGATGCTTATTTTCCTCTTTTGGTCAACAGAATACAGAATAATACATGATTTTTTTCTTCACATTTATATGAGAGGAGTGTTTATGCATATTCTCATTTACTTCATTAACCATTTGTTAAAAAAATAATAATAATTAAAAAAAAAAATCTAACTAGCTATTTTTAGCAATCTTACATTTCATTTCCATAATATGGCAATATAACTTTTAATCACCAGTATCAAAATATGCATATGGATGTAAAAATTCCTTAAGAGTTCACATATATAGGGTTTAGATATATTAAACGTATTATTTTTTATTTGTGATTTAGTTTGGTTTCTTATAGATAGGAGGTAAAATTGTAACAGCAACAAAAAAAAAATGGAGTTTTTTTACATAAAGCCCTAAACAAATACATGGAAATTCGTCTGATTATTTGATTTGATAGTATATAAGCCATGCGTAAATTTTACAGCTTTTTTGTAAAAGGTTTTAAATTTATACAGTTTTTATCATATAGTGAAATAATTGAAAAAGAATTTGTATGCATGAAATGATATTGATATTTACTGTTTTGATTAAAACTAAAAAGGAATAAAAGAAGATATTGAATAACCTGAAGACGAGAATTGGCGGAGTAACTATTGGCTCCATCTCCACCACTCATACATAGAGCTTTCACAAACGCATATTCATCATCATACTTATCTTCATGATAGCTGCATCCATATCATAACTTCTTATATACATACATACATACATACATACATACATACATACATACATACATACATAGCCACATGCATATATTTATATATATATATATATATATATATATATATACACATATGAAATAGCAAAATCAAAGCAATATTAACTCTATAATTATATGTGTATTAATGATGAGTTTGAGAGAAGAACCTCAAGGAAGGAATGGTGTCGATGAACGTTGGATTCATTTTTATACTTAATCGTACTTAGTAGTAGCTAGTTGTAAGATTAGAGGATAACTACGATAAGATGTTGTGTGTGGAAGATGCACCTCAGACACTTCAATTTATAGAAAGATGGAACTTATTGAAGGTAGTAATTTAAAGTTTAAAACACATGTAACATGCCAAGAGTACCATATAGTTGAATAGTCATAGCTCTGGAGACCCAAAATTAACAAACTCTAAAAGTCTACACAACTTTGAAATTATGTTATGTACTATATATTGACTTTTAGTTAAGCTTGGTTTACAACTGAAATGCTTACCATTTACATCTCAGATCCGATCAGTGATTTTAAAACCACACACGTATCGGACCGGTTGAACCGCTAACTGGTGGCCCGTTCGGTTTGGATTTTATTAGTTATTACCAAAATTGTTATTAACAAAAAGCACATAAGCTAAAAACAGGTCAAAAAGCAGGTGGTCCAGTGGTTTGTTCCTAGTCCAGTGGTTTGTCCCTGATCTAACATGGTATTAGGTGGGGCGTTCAAATTCCGCCAGTTCCAATGAGAGCAATTTGACTATAGATTAGACCTTTGTCGATCTCATTAATATGACGAATGAGTAAAGTTAACAAAAAAAAAACAGGTTAATTGATTAGATAGACAAATTTGATCCTAATTTAAAACCTATATTTTATCATCCAAATTTATGTGACTGTTAATGGTCCAAGTAACAATCAAAAGAAAGGAATCATTTATTGAAGAATTAGCAAACAAATTAAATTAAAATTTCTTTATTAAAAGTCGAGCTATTCTCAATACAAAACTAGATGATAATCTAAAGAGTTCTGATTGTCGATGATCCTTTCATTTGCTCTCTTGCTCCTTTTATATTGGTTTGTGCATTAGGGTTTCGTGATCTTCTTTTCCTTGATTGCGTAGGATTTGATCTCAGAGTTAAGGTTTCGAATCTTACTCCGGATCTTCAGGGATTTCTTTCTTTATTTGGTGACATGTTGGCGGTTCTTTATCCCGCAAGTTTGTTTTCGACGGGTTCATGAATCTCTTCCTTATGGGCTCAAGCGCAAGGCCGTGCCTCCATAGTAAAAAGAGAAACTTTTGCCTAGATGTTCGAACAGGGTTTAGCACAAGGGACTAAACCGCAATTCTGAATAAAAGTGAGGAAGATTGGGCAAGGATTCTTCAGAGATTTGGAGAGAAAGAGTATCACGCAAGTAATGGTTTGATGAGTTGCTCTTATTGCTTAATGTATTCCAAAAAGCTGATCCCTTTTTTAGAGGATCCGCTCCTCTATTTATAAAACATAAAAGCGGTTACAAAACAGGTTCAATAAAAGAAAATATACATTTTCTAAGATTTGATCTTATCTAGAAGATTCTAGCTAGATTTTCGGAAATTTTCATTTCTTTGTTTGATGACATGTCGTCCGACTTCCTTCAAACTTTAGCGCGCTTCCGAGAAAGAATTCTTCCGAGTTGATTAGAATAACCGAGTTGACACTTTGATAACATTACCGAGTTGAACACTTAGTGTGTTGGGCCTATTGTTTCCCGTGGACCGAAGTAGGATCTTGGATCCACCTCCAACAATTGTCTCCCCATAGACTCAGAAAATTAAGTCAGAATTTCCGAGTCGGAAAGTTACCTGCTTCTCGAACCTTCGGTCCACGTGTCAGTTTGCGATTGGGTTACTTGAGCGGTCACCTAGGTTTTCAGCGGGCTTTTGCTCCGCGCCGACTCGACTTCCACCTTTCCCCTATAAATACAGCTTCATTTTCTTTACTTTTTACTTTCATCTGATATTTATCGAGGTAACTTCTCTCTCTTCTTTCTCTCTGTACTTGTTTTTTTCCCGAGTTAGTTTTTATTTCTCATATATATAACATATCGTCATCATTGAGAGGGATAGATCCGAGTCTAGTTCCACGAGTTCCAATTCTGAATCTGCTTTAGCTTCTAGTAGTAGTAGTAGTAGGACACATGATATCGTTGACATGAATTTTTCGGATAGTTCGGTTAGCGATTTAGATGATTAGTATGATGAGATTGATGTCGGCCCATCGGTTATCAATTCGAGGAAGTTATTAAAGCTCTATTCCTTGTGTCCCAACATGGCGAATATCGAGATAATGATTCCTGGCCCCAACAATCGCCCTTGGAATCCTCTAGCGGGGTGCGTTGCAATTGGAGACTGGTGGTTCACGGAAGCGAAAATGTGGTTTCCAAATTTAAATTTCTTACCGAGATATTGCTATACCCGTCAGATTGCGATGACTCAACTTGGTGTTGCTAGTATTGCCAATATGATTGGTGCCTTGATCCTTAGTAGCGAGGCGAGAATTCATATCTCAACTCGGTTTTTTGAGGATATCACCGACTTTTATGAAAGTAAAGGTTCTACATCTAAGGAACCTTCTTTGTTAGAGCAAAGTCCGAAAATCAGCTTTTTGATGAACCGAATTCCAAGGTTACGGACTGGAAGAGACATTATTTTTTCGTTCGTGTCGTCGACGTCTTCTGCCCGTATAGAGACTTGACATTTATTAATGCTTGAAGAAGGGCACTTAGTAGATCTCTAGGTATTATGCCGTTTTGACTTTATCTTGTTTTCAAGCTCTTATTTTCGCTTTCTTTGCCTCTTTTTTCATTTGCAGTGAAACCCCGCGAGGATCGTCCTACATTACCCAATCACGAGGAACTCGTTCAGAGACTTCTTAGCGTTCCTCGGCTTCACTTTAAACGTTTCCCAGTAGACCTTCTTAGAAAAACCGCTTCTCGCTACCATAAGGGTAAGCAACTATTTTCTTGTTCATTCTGTCTCTTGAGAGTATGCTTGTTTTAAGCCGGTGATTAATTGCCTTATCTTTGTCCAGGAGTTCTGCAGTCTGAAATGGGGGTTGACGACTTCATTATGCCCAATGTTTTCGGCGACTTGGACGCTGCTCTGGCGGATATTCCTTCTTCCCCAGCCAAAGTCGACACTTTCCCACTCCCCGATTCTATTACTAAACGGGACTCGGCAGCCGACATGCAGCCATCTATTTCTTCCAAGATTCAAGTCGTCGACTTAGAGTCTCAAGAAGTTGTTGTTTCGGCCTCCAAGGCCAATGCTGATCTTATTGAGAAGGTTAGCAAGAGTTCTAAGGGTTCCCCTTCTTCTAAGAGGAAGAAGACGAAAACCCTTGTTAAAGTCCGAGATCTTGAATCTCGTCCCGGCTCTTCTGACTTGAAGAAAGGAGCCGAAAAGAAGAAATCGGTTGTCGACTCTTCCTCTAGAGGTAACATTTCTCGCTGAATTCTCTTCGCTAAGGGCTTAGGTGACGAGGTGATTAGACGTTGTTCGATGTTACCAGATCGTGTTGCTACTTTCGAGGTTTCCCAAAGGCATCCTCTAAGAGAAAAGAACCTCTTCCCCCTGCCGAGGTTCCAGTTGTCAAGAAGTGGAGAGCCTCTACACTGACATCGGCAAGAGACTTCCGATTCTGATATACTTTTGAGGAGTTGGCGCAAATTAAAGACTGTGACGAAGGAGCCGATTTAATGTGTTTTCTCAGAGATACGATAGAGTTTCTTTCTCCTGTTCATGAGATGCACAACATGAAAGAGTATATCTAGTCAGCGAAGATTATGTTCTCGGTTAGTTCCAACTTGGTTTATTCTACCCAACTTGATTGCTCAGATTTTAACTTATCTTATCATCTTCCTTCGTCCTTCTTATTTTTAGGTGATGGCTTAGATGAACTCGGTTCTTCTTGGAAAGGAGAAAGCTATGATTGTCGAGGAGAACAATTCTTGCTGTATTGATGAGCTGTCAAATCAAGTAAAGAAGTCTCATCAGGAAGCTGCTGAGGCTAAGTCCACTCTGGCAGTGGCTCAGACTGATCAGGCTCGGGTTAAATCTGAGTTGGAGGCAGAGGGCTTGAAATCTCTTAATTATAAGAAGGAGATTTTTGCTTTTAAGGATGCTTCAATGTCTGCGGCCGATTTTAGAGACTTTGCTTTTTGGGCGGCTGAGAAGAACAAAGCCGCAGTCTCCTCCCATCAGAATGGACTTGAGACTTTCCGAGGTGAGATTTAGCGTTTTTATTCTTTCGCCTATCCAAAATGCTAATGAGGTTTCTTGTTTTCATTTCAGTCTCTTTGGCTGAGCGACTCAAGAGGATCTCTAACCGTTTTGACTACCTTGACACGAGCTTGACCAATCGCCTGAGTTATGCTTAGATGTGCAGTTACGATGAGCTTTTGAAGAGTCTGCTGAAGAGGAAGACTCCGGTTGATAATGATATAATCTCCATCGGGTCTTCTGGGCTTGCTTCAGCCAAGGCTCTTGTGGACAAGAAGGTTGTCAAGACTCTTCTTCCGGATGATCTAGTCAGAGTTTCGAGTTTTGTGAGTCTCCCCTTCTAGAGGAAGTTGCTCTGGCTTGGAACGAGGTCATCACGTATAAGGTGGACCCAAACGAGATTGCTACTTCTGGGTTTGAAGATGCTCCAAAAGTTATTATAAAGGATTTTCAAATTGTCTATGTACCTATTCGGCGTTCCAACCAATATGGCTCAAACAAATATATTATTCTTATTAAAGATTGTCGAAGCAGTGTAACCCGAGACTGGCGCTTAAAATTTTTGTCTTTCTTTTTAACTAATTTTTTTTGTAAGACATGTTATTTCCCTTTAATGGGGTTTTTGTAAAAACGTTGCCTCATGTATAAAACGTTGTAGTTCCTTTTACTTTTTGCTCCTCCTCCACCCTTTTTTTTAAAAAAGAGTTCAGAGATTGCTTGATAAGGTTTTGAAACTCGAGATCTTTGGTTTTGGCAGAATTTAGTTAACTCGTCTTTCTTTGATAGGAGTTTTATATCTTCGAGCATTTTTATAATGACTCGACGAGATTTAGACTCGACTTAACTTGTACGAGGTTTTTTGACTCGGCTAAGATTGAACGAGATTTTAGGGACTCGGCGATATTTACACTCGGCTTAATTTGTGCGAGGTTTTTGACTCGGCTAAGATAGAGTGAGATTTTAGGGACTCGGCGAGATTTAAACTCGACTTAATTTGTGCGAGGTTTTTGAATCGGCTAAGATAGAGCGAGATTTTAGGGACTCGGCGAGATTTTAAGACTCGGCTTATGTATGAGCGGGATTTTTGCGACCCGGTGAGATTTTAAGACTCGGCTTTAAATGCTAGTAATTCTGCTTTGCCAAAGACTTTATTTGTAATTGCAAGAACTTGGTATCGGTTCAAGTGGGGTTTTCGACTTAACCCTATTATTTTCGAGAATTTTATCTCGGTGAGATTTTAAGACTCGACAATTATGAGTGGGATTTTAAGACCCAACGAGATTTTAAGACTCGTTTTTAAGTACTAGAGATTTTTTTTTGCCAGAGGCTTTGTTACGAGAACTTAATCTCGGTTTAGTGCTATTATTTTCAAGAATTTCGTCTCGGCGAGATTTTAAAACTCGGTTATTTTGAATGGGATTTTAAGATCCGGCAATATTTTAAGACTCGAATTCGGATAATTTATGCAATATATTTTAAGACTCGGTTTCGTTTTTTGCGAGAATTTGATCTCGTCTTTTCAGAAGTTAGGGTGTAATCCTTATTCCTTTTTTTTAATGACCCGAGATTGGAACTTATAATAATTTTATATAGTTTTATCTACACCTGAAGGTTACCTATGTACCCCACAGGGATCAAGCCAAGACGTCGTTTTAATTACATGTTTTTTTGTTTGTTTCTTGGAAAGGCGCTAAATAGTACATCTAGGTTGCCCGGTTGGCAAGTCGTCAATAGTAGAAATTCTTTTGGTTGATGGAATTCCAACTTCGTGGAATCATCTCGCCTTCCATTGTTGCAATCTTGTAAACTCCTAGTTTTATGACTTCACAAACGATATATAGTCTTTCCCAGTTGGTGCCCAATTTTCCGGTGTTTAGTTCCGATGTGTTCTCAAATACTTTTCGGAGAACTAAGTCTCCTACTGTAAAGTGTCGTCCTTGAATTTTTCTATTGTAGTACTTTGCTGCTTGTTGTTAATAGTTCTCAACTCGGAGAAGTGCTTCGTCTCGCTCTACTTCTAAGTCGTCAAGGCTTTGTTCCATTACCTCATTATTGGAGTCCTCGTTTTAGGTGAAGCGTTCTTGGTGTAAGGTTGGGATCACTACTTCTACTGGAGTCATTGCTTCCATTCTATGAGATAAGGAAAAATGAGTTTGTCCAGTCTTGGTGTCGTTCGGTGTGGCCAAAATACTCCATCCAACTCGGCAGCCCAATTTCCTTTCTTTTCCGTTAGTCTTTTCTTGATCCCATCCAGTATCTGCTTATTTGTGGCTTCGGTTTGTCCGTTCCCTTGTGGATTTCTCGGAGTGGACTTGCTTACTCTGAAATTCTATTTAGAACAAAAATTAGTGAATTTCGCTGAGACGAATTGAGACCCATTATCCGTTACAATCTCATAAGGTAGTCCATGTCGGCATATGATATTCTTCCATACAAACTTCACTACATCTTTTTCTTTGATATGTGAAAAAGACTCTGCTTCAACCCATTTCGAGAAGTAGTCGGTCAGTATAAGCATGAAGCACTTCTGCCAAGAAGCTGGTAAAGGTCTGACTATGTCCATTGCCCATCGCATATATGGATATGGCATCATTGCCGACGCTAGTTCTTCAGTTGGAGCGTGGATAATGTGACCATGCCTTTAACATTTGTCACACTTTGCTGCTTATTGTGCATAATCTTTAGCCATTGTAGGCCAATAGTATCCGAGAGTTCGGATTTTATGCATGAGTGCTCTTCCACTATTGTGGTTTCCACCAGCTCCATCATGCGTCCTTTTAATGATCTCTTTGGCTTCATTACCATGAATACAGGTTCGGAGTGTCCCGTTCGCACTTCGAAGAAATAATTTTCCGTTGAGTTGGGCGTAGGGAGCACATCAAATTTTTAATCGACGTGCCGTCCACCTATCTTCTAGAGCTTTTCTATTTGTGATATATTCAAGTATCTCATCTCGCCAATTGACTTTCTGTTCAATCACTTGCTCTGCATCTTGCATTTTGGTGCCGGAACCATCCGTATTGTCGACAACTGTTGTTACGAGTCCACCGTCTCTTTTCGGTAGTGTTATACTGGGACGATCGATACTTTCCACTAGAATGATTCTTCTTTGAACGAGGTCTGTTGTCGACACTAGAGCTGCTAAGGCATCGGCTGACGTATTTTCGGATCTGGAGATTTTGTTGACTTGGAACTTTACATCTTTTGTTAACTCCTTAACGACTTTCAGG
Organism: Lepidium africanum; assembly: GCA_900406405.1. Taxonomy (NCBI): domain Eukaryota; kingdom Viridiplantae; phylum Streptophyta; class Magnoliopsida; order Brassicales; family Brassicaceae; genus Lepidium; species Lepidium africanum. The sequence goes on along the minus strand of OVAX01000839.1, from coordinate 47,216 downwards.
TACGCCTCCATTCGGTCATTTTTGGTGTCATAGCCTTTGTTTACTTGATTCATTACTAGTTGTGAATCATAATAGCATTCTATTTTTGTGGCTCCAACTTCGTTTGCTAGTCGGATTCCTGCGATTAACGTTTCATACTCGGCTTCGTTGTTTAATACCGGAAATGCAAGTCAAAAGGATTGTTCTAAGACCTCTCCGGTCGGGGTCTCAAGTCGGATTCGACTCCGGAACCATGTTGCGACGATGATCCATCTGTGTAGATCTTCCAAGTTTTGAGTGTTTTCTTTGACTCAGATGGCTCCAATTCAGGTGCTAATTTGATCAAGAAATCCACTAAGACCTGGAATTTTGCACTTGTTCTCCCCTTATACTCGATATCATACTTGCTTAATTTGATGCCCTACTTTATTAACCTTCTGGATTGGTTTAGGTTATGCAGGATTGTTCATAGCAGGTAATTTGTCAATACTATGATAGTATGTGACTGGAAGTAAAGTTGTAGTTTTCTTGTCGAGGTTACTACTGCGAGCACAAGTTTTTCTATAGTCGGGTAACTTGACTCGGCTCCATCCAAATACTTGCTTGTGTAGAAGATCGCGTGCTGAGTTCTTCTATCATCTCGGACTATCACACTACTTACTGCTGATCTGGAGACTGCTATGTATAAGTATAATGGCTCTCCGTCTTCAGGTTTACAAGAATCGGCGGTGTTGACAAATAGTCCTTCAACTCGGAGAAAGCATTCTCACATTTTTCATCCCAATTGAATTCCTTGTTTCCCCGTAACAAACTGTAGAATAGGAGACATTATCCATAGAACGTGAGATGAATCGGTTTGATGCTGCTATTCGGCCAGTTAGTCGTTGAACTTCTCGTTCGCTCTTCAGAGAAAGTAGCTCTTGAATTGCCTTTATTTCCTTGGGGTTTGCTTCGATTCCTCTCTGCGTAACTATGTACCCAAAGAACTCTCTTGAAGTCACTCCGAAAGTGCATTTCGATGGATTTAGCTTCATCTGGTACTCGTTCAACGTTTTGAAGCACCTTGCTAGATGGTCAACATTGTCTTCCGCTTTTAGCGACTTCACTAGCATGTCATCAATGTATACTTCCATCGTTTTCCCGAGTTGCTCTGCAAACATTTTGTTCACTAAGCACTGATAAGTTGCTCCGACATTTTTTAAGCCGAATTGCATTACTTTGTAGCAATAAATGTCTCGCTCCGTTATGAACGATGTCTTTTCCATACAAATTTGGTTATATCCCGAGAATGCATCCATGAATGAAAGAAGTTCATTCTCGGTTGTCGCCTCGATGATTCTGTCGATATTCGGAAGTGGAAAACTATCCTTTGGACAAGATTTATTGAGATCAGTGAAGTCTATGCAGACCCACCACTTTCCGTTCTTCTTGGGAACGACTACAGGATTGGCCAACCAATCCGGATATTGGACTTCAACAATAGATCTGGCATCAGTCAATTTTTTGACCTCATCAATCACGGTTTTAGTCCATTCTGGTCCAAGATTTCTCCTCTTCTGCTTGATTGGTTTGTATGTCGAATCAACATTTAGTCTGTGGCTTGCTCCTTCGGGTCAATTCCAGGCATGTCTTTGACAATCCATGCGAAAGTCATCACATTCTGCTCCAAAAGTTGGATTAACTTTTCCTGAATTGACTCACTCAAGTTTATCCCAATACTCACGCACTTCGAGGGGTATGTTAAGTTGATGTTGACAAGCTCAACGCTTGACTGATCTGGCTTCTCTAAAACAGGGGGTTCCGACAATGCTTTCTTTTTAATGGTTGCCATAATCATGCAAGACTTGTTGCGGAGTTTCGACTCGGCGATGAAACAAGTTCGGGACATCTTTTGGTCTCTTCGTAAAGTATAGACTCCTTTACTCGTCGGGATCTTTACACACTGGTGATAGGTTGACGGGATTGCCTGCATTGAGTGAATCCATGGTGTGCCAAGGATTATGTTATAAATTGGTGGTTTGTCCACCACCAAGAATTTGACCCATCTCGTTATTCCGGTAACTCGGATGGCCAACTTGGCAGTTCTAATTGCATTGATTGTACTTCAGTCAAACACGGTCAACGTTCTTTCCACGGGTTTAAGCCTGAGGTCTGGTAGTGCCATTTTGTCTAGTGTCTCTTTGAAGATCAGATCCACTGAACTTCCCGTGTCAATGAGAATCTGAGATACGTCGCAGTCAACTACTTGTAATTTTACGACGAGTGGATCATTGTGAGGGAAGATCACTCCTTTTGTATCTTTTGCCGAAAAAATTACTTCCGAGTTCATTGTCCCAAACCTTTTTTCATCTGGTTCGAGATTAACTGCTGCTACGACCTTCCGCTCATATCTTTTGATTGAATGTATGGTGTCGTCACAGAATTGTAATCCTCCTATGATTACATTAACGTCTACTCTTGCGAGCTCGGTTTCTTCGGCTTCATCATCTTGCTTTTGCCATTTTGGGTTTCCTTTAATTTTGCTGCTTTGGTCTGCCTCTTTGTTTGCTGCTTCTCGCAATTCGGCCTCTTTTCATTTCTGTGCTTTAAATTTCTCGGTTTCTTCCTCCGAGAGTTTAACTTCTCCCTTGCGAAACTTCTCTACAAGCAGTTTCTACAATTGTTTGCATTTCGAGGTAGAATGGCCAGTTCTATTATGAAAAGCACAATACTCGCTTAGGTTGTACGTATTATTGAACGGTTTTCTTCGTGTCAAGTTTCCAGACTTGCCGACTTAGTAGCCGAGTTGTACTTTCCTTTGTAGTTATGCGACCTTGGCTCTTGATGCTCATCCTTCGACTCTTTGGCTCCAATGTCTCAATGAGTTCTTTGTATTCTGGAGAGAATTTGCTTTTCCTCCACGTATTCTGCATGTCTCAATGCTCTGCATAGAGCGTCCGAGATAGTATTCAGCATGTTCACAAAAAGGTTTCTTCGTAAAGCTTCGTCTGTGACCATTCCAGTTCTTAGGGCTTCGATTGCCATGTCGTCGCTGACTTTTTCTTTTGTCAGGATCTTTTTAAATCATCCGAGATACGACTTAAGGGATTCGTCGAATCCTTGCTATAGAGATCACAACTCGGTTGTCAAGGTGTCTTGATTGACGAATAATGCATACTGCTTCATAAACAGTTTGGCGAGTTGATTGAGGTTGTCTATTGATCCCGCTGGCAACTTGGTAAACCAAGTTACGGCATCGCCTGTTAGATTCTCAGCGAAGAGCTGACAGTATGTTGCGTCTTCTTGATCAGGGTTATGGGTTACCCCGTTCATCATTACATTAAAGGCACTCATGAACTGAATTCGATCAGTCGTTCTGTCGTACAAAGGACACCTTATTCTTGATCCTTGGCTAACCGAGACTCTTTTTAGATTTGCCGCAAAAGGCGAGTTTCGAGCTTGGGCTAAAATTCTCCCAATTTATGGTGCTGAACTAGTAGCCTGATGGAATTGCGACCGCATATCTTCCATCATCCGATATACCACTGTTGCGTCCATTGTAGTTGACGCATGTTGTCCTAGTGTATGTTGAGTTACGAGTTGCTCCTGTCCGACTACATTGGTCGTGTTCGGGCTTGGCGCATCTTCGAACAAGTTCCTCTAGATGCTAGCAATTACTCCTTCGTCCATCATGTTGTTTTGTGCAGTAACAAAGTTTCTTCCGTTTAGTCGAGACTCAATTCGATCAAGTCTTTCCGAATTTCTTATGTCGTAAGCTTCATATTGCGATGTCATGTTGCGCACCAAATTTTCAATTGAAGATGGTTCTTAAGGCGGACCAGGGAGTTCAGTAGCCTCACGGGAGTTTTCCCGATTATCTCCCTGGGTTTGAACATAATTCAAGGGCGATCCAACTGGTGGATCATTGATGTTCTCCTGGAGGTTAGCCGCCCTTCTTTCTGGCGAGTTGATGGTGATTTCGTCTTCCACCATTCTGCTCGCGTAGATCCTCCTTGCTCTTAAGTTAAGAATTCCTTCGATGTCTTCCCCACAGACGGCACCAACTGTTCGAACCGGGTTTAGCACAAGGGACTAAACCGCAATTCTGATTAAAGGTGAGGAAGATTGGGCAAGGATTCTTCAGAGATTTGGAGAGAAAGAGTATCACACAAATAATGGTTTGACGAGTTGCTCTTATTACTTAATGTATGCCAAAAAGCTGATCCCCTTTTTGGAGGATCTGGTCCTCTATTTATAAAACATAGAGGCGGTTACAAAACAGGTTCAATAAAGGAAAATATACATTTTCTAAGATTTGATCTTATCTAGAAGATTCTAGCTAGATTTTCGGAAATTTTCCATGTCGGAATAGGAAAATTTCCATTTCTTTGTTTGATGACATGTCGTCTGACTTCCTTCAAGCTTTAGCATGCTTCCGAGAATGAATTCTTCCGAGTTGATTAGAATAACCGAGTTGAGACTTCGATAACATTACCGAGTTGAACACTTAGCGTGTTGAGCCTATTATTTCCCGTGGACCGAAGTAGGATCTCGGATCCACCTCCAACACTAGGGCATAGAAATTTGAAAAAATATTAGGGGCATAAATTTTTGTTAGTTTTAGTTTAAGGGCATATATTTACATATGTTCTAGTAAGCTTTAAGATAAATATATTGGCTAGATCTAAACAATTAATTAATATTAAAAATAAAAATAGCTGTTATAATTAGTAAGAAAAAGAAATTGGCTTTCACAAAAACTTAATGGAATTAAATAATTAATTCATATTATAAATAGAAATATTATGTTTGATAAAGCAAAAGTTTTGTTTTTATTTCTAACTATTTTTCGTGACCCTTTTAGAAAAAAATTTTATTCTTTTTTTATTTCATCAAATGTGTCCTTTGTGTATTTTTATTACTCTCACCTAATTGTTTTACAAAATTGTAAGTAAAGGCTAAAAATTTATGTTTTCTACTCCAGAAAAATATGTTATCAAACAAAAGAAATCAACATTCTAAAGCATAAAACAAAACGGAAAGAAAAAGAATATATAGAAGAACAAGCAAAGTCTCAAGAGAATGCTATATTCATGTATTTCAAAAATTTTGAAACTTTTGATGAACATTTGAAAAACAATGATGAACAACTAGACTGGAAAGGAAGGGCACATTAGAGCATGTTCAAGAAGTGTATTTGCTCAGAGACAATTTATAAAAAAAATCAATGTATTTTAGGGCCCATTATTTTTTTACAGGGTCCATTTTTATATTGATCAGAGCCCAAAATTTTTTCAGCATTTAATGAGCCACTTCTGCTCGAGATGATTAAGTAAATAAGGATATAGAAGATAGAGCAAATGAGAATATGAATCAGTTTTTAAAAAATTGTTTTTTTATTAATCGGGGGTATTTTTCTCTGAATCGCCTATGGTAATTATTAACGTTGGCACGGCTCTGCTTAAACGTATTGAGGTCCACCACTAATAGTGACAATCTAAAATCAAACTTTGATAGATATGTTGTAGGAGTGTGCATATCATTGGGCTAAAAACATGTCGATTAGGTAAAAACTTGATTTTGTTTATTAACATGTCTATTCTCTATTTTTCATCAAATTATTAACATGGTTATATCAAAATTAAAATGTATTTTGGTTTCAAAACTAGAAAGTCTGGCAAGTGGCCTTTACCGTAGTGGTAGGTGGTAAGTCCACTAAAAGCATATGCACTTGCACATTCTAGAATCGAGTTCTACCGCATATATTATGTGGGAACTTGGCTATTGGGTCGGTCAGTTATGACCTTATTGCCCAAAAAAAGAAATAGAAAGTGTGACAATATCCTACATTCTAAGGATGGGGAATTGATTCTAGTATACATGAAATTTGGGCATTTCCACTCATTGTTAATTGGTTTTGAGTTAGAAACCCATAATTCTACATGGTATCTGAACACATATGTCCCACCCGAACCGATCCGGCTCATCGAAAGAGACCTGATTAATCTGATTCAAAATTGATCTTATAGTAGACTATTGTCGAGAATAATGGCTCAACAGACCATTGTCTCGAGAGAGGGTGTGAGAATATCTTACATCACTAAAGATAGGGAATTGACTCTAGTATATTTGGAATTAGGTTTTTCTATTTATTGTTAATTGATTTTGAGTTGAAACCCCGTAATTCTAAAAAAAAAGTTATCCTAAATATGACATAGAATATTCAAAAGACTAGAATGCATTTGGAATTCAAACTATTTATTAATTAAATATACACAAAAAAACAAGAACTTAAAGTTTCTAAATCAACAAAAAATTGACTCGTTGTATAAATGGCAAATATATTCCAGTAAATTGAGAATAATTTACAAATTAATTAGTGTTGGAACTAATATATGACAACTAAGTTTTGTCGATTAGTCTGTCTCAAATAAGAAGTGTGAACAGAGTGTGTGGTGACGAAGATTCAGTTCGTCACGATACCGAGTGAGATTTGAGGTAATATTAGGATAAAAAACATGAAAGTCTTTTAAAAATAATATTATTGCCTGAATTTATTATAATAACAAATTTTGTCTGTGAAAAAACGTGATCTTGATAGTAATGCATGCATGTAGGGTTGTTTTTTATAACTTTTTTATAGAAAACTTTGCATGTAGGGTCTTAAAATATATATTGATGCCACGTAATTCTTAAATCATGAGAAACAACGAAAGACACAATCCCGTTTTTAGATGAATATATTATCTTTCGTACTGATGATAAGTATTCTCTTCGGGCCCTAAGCATGATGTTTTGATACCAATAATTTTCTCGTACAAATAACATTTTATAATCTCTTATTCAACGTTCGTTAACTGGACCACAAATCGATTGCGTGGCTTGTCGTTCGTTATCAGAACTTCACCAAGACTCCAAGAGACTCTGTTGTCTTTTTATTCCAAAAGAAATAACTCCGTTATATTCATTTTTATTCGGTTTATTGTAATTTCCGGTATTCTGCTTATCAATTGGAACCGAAGGTAAATCCGTTTTATTTCGGTTTGAGGATAAGCGTAGCCGTTCGTTTTGAAAATTGGGTTCCATTTGGTTCGGTACGGTTTTGTTACATTTCGCCCTCCTAACTGAGAAATTATGCAATCTCTCTAGGTGCTCACGTCGATCAAAGGTCTCTTTCCTCGGTTACCGGCGACGGACCCTCGCCGTCAGTAGTCGGAATATCAATTCCCGTCTAAGACTTGTGAGAGTGTTTCTTCTCTCTTACTCCGCCGTCGATTTGGGTAATTTATTCGATTAGCTAATCTTAAATTCAGTTGATTGCTTATTCTTGAGATTCCAGAACGATTCTACCGATTTGGATATATAATGATATTTATCTGATTAATAGGTGGATGCTCCTTACGTTTTGTTGAGGCGTATGGCTACGAATTTGGGATACCACTGACTACAGTAAGACTTTTTGGAGCTGATGAGAATGAGTGTCATGTCACAATTGCAGCGAAGCTTCTCAATGGAATGGCCTTTACTCGCTCCTCTGCAACTTCCATCTCGAATGTATGTTGTCCATTGTTTTCATCATATATGATATCTTAAATTCTTCTCATAGGCTAGAGTTGGAATGCACGTAGCTCGACTCTTTGGTTTTGATGTTCTTGTGCAATGATCCAAATTGGCAAACAGGATATGGTTCTTCTACACTCTTGTCACTTTATAATCTACATCTTGTTTTGCTTCCATATTCATTGGTTATGGACATGAACGTGTTATTCATTTCATGTAGGGAGACTCATCTATGTGTTAATCCTTCCAAGATTCAAGAAACAGAACAATAACGTAATGGAAATAGGCTTTATTGAATGATAACGTCAAACCAATGCTTCTCTAAAACAAAAGTTTGGAATCTGCTAACACATGAATCTTGAATTAGGAATCTCAATTCTCAAATATGAAAGTTATGAAAAATAATCGGTGAGTAAAACATTGGCCAACAATTGCCTTATAAAGATAATAAATGTAAATCCTAATAACTTAAGGAATAAGAAATAAAGAGATAAGCTTAGGTTGAATCTTTAAGAATCTTTAACAGCTTCTCCAAACGATAGCTTGTACGTCAAGTCATTGTTTAAGACTTCAATCGTTGATTCTTCCTGTAATCGAATCCCTTTTCCTATAACAAATCTCCCTCGCTTAAGAACCTTGTCCTCAAGGTTCAAATGATGGAAATCGTCGTTGTAAGTCGAACAACAATTCCCAAGTTGCCTCAGTTTCATCACAATGTGACCATTTTACCAAAACCATAGTCGCAGCCTTCCCTTGCCTTTGAACCATCTTGCGTTCCAAAATTCTTTCAATAAACTTTTCCAACACATCGGTCACTACTAAAGGTAAAGACGTGGATGTCTTAACATTTCCGACCATAACTTTTAATTGTGACACATGAAAAACGGGATGTACCCGAGAAGAAGATGGTAAATCTAATTTGTAAGCTACCTTGCCACAGCGATCAATGATCTTATAAGGACCATAATAATGAGGACTAAGCTTTTGATTGGATCGCAAAACAACTAATTGCTGTCGATATGGCTGCAACTTAACATACATATAATCGCCTATCTCAAATTCTTTCTCACTACGATGCACATCGGCATTTTGCTTCATTCGATGTTGTGCTCTTAACAAGTGAAACTTCAAAATCAGCAGCATATTCTCCCTTTCGTGCAAGTTTTGAGCAACCACAGCTACCTTTGATTCTCCTGGTAAAGACGGCAAGTGGATTGGAGGTAAATGGCCATACATCGCTTCATAAGGAGTGATTTGAGTTGAAGTATGAAAATTGGTATTATACCAAAATTCAGCAAGTGGAAGCCACTTACTCCAAAGATGAGGTCTATCACTTGTCATACAACGCAAATAAGTCTCTAATCCCCAATTAACAACTTCCGTTTGCCCATCACTTTGGGGATAATAAGCACTCGACAAATTCAACGCCACTCCTTGCAATTTAAACAATTCTTGCCAAAAATTGCTTACAAAAACAGAGTCTCGGTCACTCACAATGCTTCTTGGACAGCCATGAAGCTTGAAGACATTGTCAAGGAAAGCTTGTGCAACAGTAATCGCAGTATACGGATGACTCAATGCAATGAAATGAGCAGCCTTACTCAATCGATCCACAACAACAAAGATGACAGATTTTCCAAAAGACAAAGGCAAACCATCAATAAAATCCATCGAAAGATCAGTCCAAAGAGCTTGATACCTCCAAAGGCTGTAACAAACCCAGAGATGCTGCAGTATCCTATTTGCACCTTTGACACACATCACAATTACGAATATAGCTTTGTATATCCTTAGACATCCCTTTCCAATAAAATAAACTTTTCACTCTTTGATGAGTTGCATCCCTTCCTGAATGACCTCCAATTCCTGAACAATGTAACCATTGAAGTATAGAATCCTTAAGAGCTGTCACATTAGGCACCACGAGTTTACTCTTCCGCCGTAAGAGTGACTGATTCCAAGAATAAAATCATTTTGCTGCAGGGTTCTGTTTTAGTGCTTCGATAATAGCTGTAACTTCAGTGTCTGAATCATACGAAGATGTAATCTGCTGCAAGAGATCAGAATCATTAACTGACAACGCCATATGAAGAATTTCAGAACCTGTCTTACGAGATAATGCATCTGCAGCGATGTTTTCTTTTCCAGTTTAATATTGAATCTCGTAACTAAATTCCAGCATCTTCGGCAGCCATTGTTGCTGAATATGTGTGTCAATCGTTGCTCAAGAAGATATTTCAAACTCCTTTGGTCAGTTTTAATGATGAAATGAGCAGGTAATAGATAATGTCGCCACTTTTGTACCGTAAAAACCACTGCTAAAAGTTCCTTCTCATAAATCGAAAACTGTAGCTGTTTGCCTTTTAATTGCCGACTGATATACGCAACAGGATGACCAGATTGCATTAGTACTGCACCAATACCTGTTCCACTAGTATCAGTTTCCACAATGAATGGCTTGTCAAAGACCGGAAGAGCCAACACTGGAGCATTGCACATTGCTTTTTTAAGACTTAGAAAAGCTTCTTGTGCTACATCGTTCCAAACAAATGAATCCTTCTTTGTTAAAGCTGTAAGTGGGCTACCTATAGCACCAAAGTTCTTGACAAATCTTCGATAATAACCTGCCAATCCTAGGAATCCTCACAACTGTTTAACGCTTTTCAGCTGCGGCCATTCTTGCACTGCTTTAACTTTGTTCGGATCGGTTGAAACTCCTTTCTCCTCTATAAAGTGGCCGAGATACTCAATCTTTTGAACCGCCAATTCACACTTGCTTTCTTTAGCATAAAGCTTGTTGGAACTCATAGTTTCAAAAACCTGCTGTAAGTGAACGTAATGGTCTTCAAGATTAGTACTATAGACCAAAATGTCATCGAAAAATATGAGAAAAAATTTCCTCAAGAATGGTCAAAAAACAGAGTTCATCAAGTTTTGAAACGTTGTCGGTGCATTCGGTAAACCAAAGGGCATAACAAGATATTCATAATGGCCACTATGAGTTTTGAAAGCCGTTTTGTGAACATCTCTTGGATCCATACGAACTTGATGAGTACCAGCCCTTAAATCGATTTTAGAGAACCACTTAGCACCACTTATCAAGAAGATCCTCAATCAATGGTATAGGAAAACGATTTCTTTTTGACCAATACCACCGGAGATGCAAATGGACTAGAACTTGGTTGAATCACCCCACTCTTAAGCATATCGGACACAATTGTATCAATCTCGTCTTTTTGATACAAGGCATACTTATACGGCCTTTGATTTATTGGATTAGCTCCATCTACAAGTAGAAGGTGGTCATGCTTTTAGCTCCTCAAAAACTGCAGCAAAATCCTTTTTAAGTTTCATAATTGCAGATTTGTCATTGCTCTCGGATGTAACTCCTGTAATCGAAAATGACATCATGTTACAACTAAGTGTAACCTCTTGAGCACAAACCAACGCCATAGAACTAGACTCTTCTCCCTCAGATGTTGAGTTTTTAAGCAACCTAACTTCTCTAACAGACCCTTGCTTTAACCCATGTAGAACTACTTGTTGTCCATCGAGTTTAAACCTCATCCATAAAAGATTGAAATTCCAACCAATCTCACCAAGTGTGCACAGCCATTGTACTCTCATAACCACATCACAATCTGCTAATGGAATAAGCATAAAGTCGTTGGTGAAGACATGATGTTGCGATCCCCATTTAAATCCCTGAATCAGCCCTTGAATTGGTAATCTTGTACCATCCGCCACAGTTGCTTTTACGTTACCCATTGAAAGAATTTCACAATTCAAAGCTGTTGCTACCTTTGGATATATGAAGTTGTGTGTTGAACCCGAATCAATTAGAACAAACAAAGTTTTCTTTACATGAAGGCCTTTAACTTTCATTTTTCGAAAATCTGTGACTCTTGTGACAGCACTTACCAAAATTTTCGGTTCTTCATTAGTTTCCACCAGCTGATCTTCCTCAGGTATAAACTCATCGGAATCCTCGTCCTCTTCTTCGACATTAACACTAAATAGTGTTCGCTTTTTATGAACCAAATAATGGTCAGGAGTGAACTTCTCATCACAAAAATAGCATAACCCCTTAGCTCTTCTCTCACTCATATATTCAGCTGAAAGAATTGGTTGATTCACCTTCTATTTTCCCTTGTTCAATGTAGAAGCTCCATCTTTCTTGACTCATTGATCCCGTTTATACAGAACCATGTCCTTACCTTGACCAAATTGAGTAGAATTTCGTGAATTTGACCACAAAGATGAAGCTTTTGGAGGCAGATTGGTGTTCTCATACAAAAGACCCAAAACAAGACATTGCCTTATTGTCTGTGGTTGAAACATCCTAACATGCATCTGTGTATCAATTCGTAGTCCTACTAGGTAGATGTTTACCAAGTATTGTTCAGGGAAATTCACTTTCAGCTTAATCACATCGAATTTATTATGATAATCCACGATTCCTTTAGTTTCTCGCAGGTTTTTGAGCTCAACTCGCCCCAGCCTTGTTACACCTTCGTATGCACCAGTAAGATGAGGTAATGACGAAATACTAACCGAAGCTACCTGTAACTGATTGGTTGAATTAGGAGGTAACAATGCTTGAGAATTCTTCTCGATTGCAACTGATTGAGTAGTAGCAGGTGGAGCTGGAAGTGCAAGTAAGGATTGTTTCACCAAATCCCTTATTTCTGCAAAACTCTTTGCTTCTTGAGAAGCCATTTTTTCTCCTTGAGCTAATAATTGTTCTCCCTGAACTTTCAATATTTCTCCCTGTGAGTCCAATTTCTCACCCTGCGCCTCTAATTTCTCGCCTTGTTCTATCATTAACTTCTCCAAGGCTGCAAGACGTTGGTCCATTGCAGACTCTGTTTCTTCGGTTTCTTTTCCTGTGTTTTGTGTGTTCACCATGGAAGATGTTGGCCGAGGAACGTTTGAGCTCTGATACCTTTGTTAAAGGAAAAGTTAATCCTTCCAAGATTCAAGAAACAGAACAATAACGTAATGGAAATAGGCTTTATTGAATGATAACGTCAAACCAATGCTTCTCTAAAACAAAAGTTTGGAATCTGCTAACACATGAATCGTGAATTAGGAATCTCAATTCTCAAATATGAAAGTTATGAAAAATAATCGGTGAGTAAAACATTGGCCAAACAATTGCCTTATAAAGAAAATAAATGTAAATCCTAATAACTTAAGGAATAAGAAATAAAGAGATAAGCTTAGGTTGAATCTTCAAGAATCTTTAACAGCTTCTCCAAACGATAGCTTGTACGTCAAGTCATTGTTTAAGACTTCAATCGTTGATTCTTCCTGTAATCGAATCCCGTTTCCTATAACACTATGGTATATTCTTCCAGATGAAGTAAATTGTACATCTCTTCTAAAACAATACTCTCAACTTCTGTCACCACCTGAGAAAGATAAAGTTCTTATGATGCAAAGCGATAAGCTTAAAAAGAATGCTTTGCTTGCCCGAACCTTGGTTCGGACCACCATTGCGAGATGTATATTAATTCTTCTTTACTTTACATCTATTTACAATCATTAGAGTTTTGCAGTTCGGTTTTGTTTCGGGAAGACTGATTATCTTAGGAACCTAAACCTGGCCTTTCTATAGGACGCTGGTAAGAGATCTCTATGGTTATGGCCAACAGTAAAACTTATTTAGAAAGGAAGACTTGGAAGACTTATATTCTTTAGTTTTTATTCAGTAATATTGCATTACCTGAACTTGTGAGCTTATTATTATCACCATATGGTCTTAATTCTAGATCAGACAAACAATGTGGTTGATCCTCAGTCCTTAATGTTCAAGAAGAATATGTATGGAAAGCCTGAGGTGAGACAGTTTACTGGCGATCCTGCTAGACTCATAGTCTTGGCTTAGGGCCAAATATTCATTTGTCCTTGTTTAAATTTGTGCAGGTAGATTGGCAGAACTACAAGAACTGTAATAACCCACCATTGCATTTCAACATCTCCCACACAGATTCATTAATTGTCTGTGGGGTGACTGTATATGTTTCAGTGAGTATTCTACTTAGGAAAATGCGTACAGTTTTTGTCTTGTTTTAGATCTGAACAGTTGCAGTTTACTATTATTGTAGGTTGGTATAGATATTGAAGACAAGGAAAGGAAGATAAGACATAATGTCTTAGCATTTGCAGAAAGATTTTACTCTGCTGATGAAGTAAAGTTTTTGTCAACTATACTGGACCCGGAAGTTCAGAGAATGGAATTTGTTAAGTTATGGACTCTAAAGGTAGTTTTATGAACAGATACACTTAGAGCCTCAGAATTCTTACTTTTCAAAACTGTTAAACAGTTGTGATGATTCTATACGCAGGAGGCATATGTGAAAGCATTAGGAAAAGGCTTTTCTGCTGCACCTTTTAATACCTTCACAATCCAGTCAAAGGCTGGAACAAAAGGAGAATACAGTCTTTGTGAGGTTACTCTTAAGACTTGAATTACACTCTTGACCTGAATAGGGTGTTTATCAATGCGATTAGGTGTTGTGTTGTACACTCTATGAAATTTTCTTTTGCAGTGTGTTTTTCATTGTTGTCGTAAGAAAGTTTTTACAGCCTAGTGTATGAAGAGACAGTAGTGACGGAGTTTTAAGATGCTTGATTGTTTTTTCCAGACATCTGAAATGACTGTCAACTCACTGGAGAAAGTTTTCCCTTTTGGAGAAGACAAAGAAATACAACAGAGAATGGAAGTTTTCCCTTTTGGAGTTGGCTGATTCTCATTGTGCTGCAATCTGTATTGAAGATGATCGAACTAGTGGAGGTGCAATTTCAGTTGACATAGATCTTGACACCGAAGAATCATTTATCTGGTTGTTTTTCATTTCAACTTTTTTCCTTCTCGCAGGAGCTCCTATGAGGCTGATTGTTCGGAAAACCATACCATTTGTCAAAGATAAATTTATCTTTGAAAGCAAACTTCGTTAGGTAGTGCAGCCTTCAACCTTCAGATTTATGTAAGCATATTATTTTGTATACATCCTCTGTAGTACACTCCGCGGAAGCAAAATTCAAAGATTATTACTAGACCATCATGTTGTGAGACGCTTGGCAAATCACCAGTAATCCTTGCACGAGCAGATCCCATCTTTGAAATAGTGAAACCGAGATGCATCTCTTACAACAAACCGGCGATCTACAATCTTGCTAACCAGCTTGATGAACACATGACAATCTTCACAAACCCTCAGGTTTTTTATCACAAGAACTTCTGTGCCTGGACTACTGTTGAGAATCCCAAATGCTACTGCTAACCTCTCACTATGCTCACGTCTACTGCTCAAATCCTCTTCGCCTCTATCAGAATCAGTGTTTTCTGTAATTTCTATTACAGAAGTCTCTAACTCGTCCAGCAATCTATGGACTTCCTCTGTTTGCTCATGACTTCTATCGCCAGCCAAGAACAAGTGAATTCTTCCCTTGTGTTCCACATAACTATACCCGGGCTTTTTCCTGAATTCTCTCTCTCTCATCATCACCCGGATTCTCCAGATTCCTTCTTGATTCTTCAAGTCTGAATATATATTTGACATCAATACGTAATAGCCAACGTTCATGGGTTCAAACTCAATCACCTTGGCAAAAGCTAGTTCTGCTATTTCCATATTCTTATGGATTTTACAGGCACCCAACAGAGCTCCCCATACAGCACCATCAGGTTCAATAGGCATTGAATATATTAACTCCATGGCTTCAACTAGCCGACCAGCTCTTCCGAGTAGATCAACTACACAAGAGTAGTGTTCAGGACCAGGCTCCAGCTTATACTCTGTCTTCATCGCACTAAATAACTCTAAACCTTTATCTGTTAGCCCTGAATGGCTACAAGCAGATAAAACCATCACAAACACTGTCCCATCGGGTCTAATGCCTCTTTTTATCATATCAACGAAAAGCTCAAGCCCAGCCTCAACCATTCCATGCATCCCATAGCAACCTATCATGGCAGTCCACGACACTAAGGTTTTTACAGGTATGATGTTAAAAACAGCACGTGCCTTTGCCAAGTTACCGCATCTAGCATACATACTGATTAACGCATTGCTTACAAACACATTTGATGCAAAGCCATTGGCTTCTACTAGCTTCTCTACTTCCCTACCAATCTTCTGAGCTCCAAGATGAGCACAAGAAGACAGAACACTAACCAATGTAACAGGATCAGGAGAAACACCCAATGATTTCATCTTCTCATAAAGTTCCAGAACATCATAAGCTAGCCCGTTCTGTGAATATCCAGAAATCACAGCATTCCAGGTTATCAAACCCTTCACGGGCATTTCATCGAACAACCTCCTAGCCAAGCTTACTGATCCGCATTTCATGTACATCGTGATGAAACTATTCAAAACAGCTACCTCGGAATCAATCCCTCCTTTAACGCATTGGCCGTGGAGAGACATCCCAAGCCATAGGTAGTCAGGAACCGTGCAAAGCGGGGCAAGGCCAAGCATTGTAACTGAATCCATAGACACAGCAGTCTCCTTCATTCTACGAAACATAAACACAGCATCAGAGACCTTCGAGTTTGCGGTGTACCCAGATATCAGAGCGTTATAACAAACACCAAGCTGACCTGACTGAGGATTTTCATCGAACACCTTGCGTGCATCCTCTATCAAACCGCATTTACAGTACATTGAGATCAGAGCGGTCAGTACAAAAGGCTCAGCCTCGCAGCCTCCTCTAATAACGTGGCAATGGAGCTGTTGGCCGGAGATAGAGAGCGAAAGGGCAGCACATGACTTGAGTGTGAAAGGGAAAGAGAACGCGTCGGGAGAGGAACCTGAACGGAGCATTGACCGATAGAGAGAGATTGATTCAGCAAACAATGATTGAGATGCAAGTTCTCTCAGACGTACATTCCATGGCGTCGAAGCCACCGCAGCAACGGCGGTGTTCCGTAAAAGGCGTCTAGCGACGGTCATGGGTTCTCCCGCCAAGTATCGCTGTTTGGTTAAACGCATAGCACCATATGAGAGTAAGGCCTACATGTATTGGCCCAGGCCCAAACTATTTGCGACTATGTTTGGTGCATCTAGTAATCGTGGAGAGACTAGAACTATACGTATAACCAAACAAGTAATAATCTGATAGACCATTTCTTCTCAAATACTTCTTTCTTCGTCTGCAACAAATCGTTGCCTTTCGCTATTACCTCGTATACCAGATTGAACTACTCTTCTTCTTCATCATCTTTTCTCTCTTTACCGCCGCAGGTTGGAGGAAGCTCTCGCGGCAACAAATCGCCGGAGCAACTTCCGACCGAGTGATCAGGGTGACTAGAAGCTCAGTTTTTGGTAAGAAAATCGGTTCAATCGCTGTCTTCTATATTAGTTATTGTAGCTGGATGGTTTTGAATGTCACTAGTTTTTTAAGATCGGATTGATCATCTTTTGTCTGTGCTTAAAGGAAGGGTTAACAGATAGTAGAAAATCTAGGTTAATATTAATTTGTTATACCATTTGATGGTATTGAGTAACAACTAACCTTATCAGTAACATTGATTATTAGGGCTCTTGAAAATGGATCTTTTTTTTTCATGTTCGTTTCTTTTCCGTCATTTTATGGATTCGGCGCTTTATTACTTGCTGTAGTCATGTCTTTAAAACTTGTCTGTTGAGACCATAAGGCTTTGTAGATTATCTGGTGTTTGTGGTTCTGTTCTCTGGGTTACTTGCTTAGTGCTATTTTGTTACTAGCTGGTCGAGCATAAGGTGTCTGTAAAGTGACGCCACGTTTTGCTCTCTACTGAGTTCCTCTTACTGATTTATTGGATTAAAAGCAAATCTTCATTGATCTAAGATATTTTGTGAAACAGAGATTAGTTCAAAATCATTATGAGAATTCTTTGATCTATTATAGTCTTTTAAATTGTTTCATGGAAATCGTTTTCCAGTTCATATTTTCGTGGATTGTTTTGTATCGTTGACCTAATGAATATGTAATCTTTTGGGAGTTTAATCTAAAGCTTGGCTTGTACATATCTTTTAAGTCATAGATTTTTCTTATAAATAATTTCAACTCTGTCTACTATTGTTATTAGATTACATATACAGATGAATTGTGATCTATTTAGTTGCTAACCCAAGTTCGCAATATTTTTGTAATCTTTGGGACAGAAATCAGCGTGGGTAGTTACTTAAAGTGAGGTGATTTGCAGCTCCTGTACATTTTTCATTATGCCAAGCAGGAGAAGTGGCTCTGCCATTAAGCTAATTACATACTCCGAGGAGCTTGTTGATGGAAAACCATTCTTTGCTTTTTCCAACTGTCTTCCTGAGAAGGCTCTAAATCGTGAACCTGCTGGCCATGCCTTCCATTCGGCTGCTCTTAAACTGTACGGTTGTGCAGAGGAACCCACAGACAATGAAGATAGTGATAAGAAACTGAGAGATGATAAGGAAAAGGAATATATTCCTTCATTCAACTCGTATGGCAACAAAGGAAAGAAGAAGTCTGGTACCCAGCAACAAGACCACTATGCGTTGTTGGGTTTGAGCAAGTTAAGATATCTTGCTACAGAAGATCAGATTAGGAAAAGCTATCGTGAGGCTGCACTGAAGCATCATCCTGATAAACTCGCTACTCTCCTTCTAGCAGAGGAGACAGAAGAAGCCAAGGAGGCAAAAAAAGATGAGATAGAATCTCACTTCAAAGCGATTCAAGAAGCATATGAGGTATTGATGGATCCAACGAGGAGAAGAATATTTGACTCCACTGATGAGTTTGATGACGAGGTCCCAACCGATTGCTTGCCGCAAGACTTTTTCAAGGTCTTTGGTCCAGCTTTTAAGAGAAATGCTAGGTGGTCAGTGAATCAGCGTATTCCAGATTTGGGAGATGAAAACACACCGCTTAAAGATGTTGATAAATTTTACAACTTTTGGTACGCTTTTAAGAGTTGGAGGGAATTTCCTGATGAAGAGGAGCATGATCTTGAACAAGCAGATTCCCGTGAAGAACGGAGGTGGATGGAGAAGGAGAATGCAAAAAAAACTGCGAAGGCTAGAAAGGAGGAGCATGCTCGAATTCGGACTCTTGTTGACAATGCATATAGAAAAGACCCGAGAATTGTGAAAAGAAAAGAGGAAGAAAAGGCGAAGAAGCAAGAGAAAAAAGAGGCAAAGCTTCTGGCCAAGAAGAAGCAAGCAGAGGATGCTGCTATTGCTGCTGAAGAAGAGAAAAAGCGAAAAGAAGAAGAAGAAAAGCGAGCAGCTGAATCTGCACAGCAACAAAAGAAAAATAAGGAAAAAGAGAAGAAGCTCTTACGCAAAGAACGGAATCGTCTTAGAACTCTCTCAGCTCCTCTCGTGGCGCAGCGTCTGCTTGACATCTCCGAGGAAGATATAGAGAATCTATGCATGTCACTTAACACCGAGCAGCTGCAGAAGCTATGTGATAATATGGGAAACAAAGAAGGACTAGAAATGGCTAAGGTGCTCAAAGATGGGTGCAACAGTAGTAGAGACGACAAAGCTGACTCTAAAGACAAAGAAAGTGGGAAGACAAATTGTGGAGGAGAACCTACAACCCGAGTTACTCAGTTAGACAACATTCCGAAGAAACAACCATGGAGCAAGGAAGAGATTGATATGCTGAGAAAAGGGATGGTAAAATATCCAAAGGGAACATCTCGAAGATGGGAAGTTGTTTCAGAGTACATTGGTACAGGCAGATCCGTAGAGGAGATTCTGAAAGCAACTAAAACAGTTCTTCTCCAAAAACCAGATTCCGCTAAAGCATTTGATTCATTTCTCGAGAAGAGGAAATCCTCGGCTGCAATCTCTTCCCCTCTATCCACAAGAGAGGAGCTCGGGGAATCTCTACCTATTACGACAACTACCACAACAAAGACAAAACTCTCTAAAGACACTGTTGTGGGGAATAGCTCGAGCAGTCGAAACTCAGACAACAATGGTGAAGCAGGTGGAAATTCAGACACAGATGGTTGGTCGACTGTGCAAGAAAGAGCTTTGATTCAGGCTTTTAAGACATTCCCGAAAGAGACAAACCAAAGATGGGAGAGAATAACTGCAGCAGTTCCAGGAAAAACAATGATCCAGTGCAAGAAGAAATTTGCAGAGCTTAAGGAAATCATTAGAAACAAGAAAACCGGAGTCTAATTATAACAAATCGGAGTCCCATGAGAATTTTGGGTTTTAATCCTCTTGGGTACCGTTATTTTTCACGTAAGAAAACCTAAAACTTATTTATTATTTGTAATGATTCATTTTCCTACGATGTCTCTATATACTGAGAGTGCTTGAGCAATCACTATTAACTTATTTTTTGCTTTTAACATAATCTTTCTTTTGTTTTGGTTGGGTAACTTAAACCATGATCCCATATCGATCATATAGTTTTTGTCCCTAAATCGGTTAATGGTCGGTATTAGAAGTTGCCAACTGTCTCGGCAAAAGGTTGGGGACTATCTAATATCTATATGTAAAAAAATGCCTTAACTTAAAAATCTCAACTGGATTGTATCAGTCCTGCTCAAGCATTATTGTCTGAAATGGAACATTGGGTATTCCTTAAAGCAAAAGAGAAATCAGAGTGAAGAAAATCCAATATTTTATTTTGATTTTGGCCAAGTCGATAAATCTTCTCTCAATCTCAAAGTATAACAAACCGCAAGTTATGAAATGCCAATTTGCGTGAAGATGCAGAAATATCAAAGGGTGACATGATTCACTTTGTTACAAAGACCAAACAGGAGGCATATTAGTCCATGAGCAAGACCCAACGCCTTGAGGTGCTTGACTTGATGATGATCCGGCAGACACGTAGCTGGTACCATTGTCGTCACTACCAAGAAGAAGGGCAAGAGCATCGCTCATGCTGCTTGAGTCTCTAACAATCCCAAAATAGCCTTGGTCAAGCCAGCTCGACGCAAGTAAAACATCAGGTCGTGTTATATCAACTGTCTTTGGTTCCCAAATCTGATCCGACTCTTCTGTCTTTACAACGTTCCCCGCAAAATCTTCAAATACAAAAACAAACACAGCAACTTAAGAGTCAATATTGAAAAAGATGATATTAGATGGCAATCAACTCGTAGCTTCTATCGACTAACCTGATGAAATTCCACCTGCTCTAACTTGCGTGGGAGTTGGAATCTCAGAGCGAGCCAAATTCTTTTGAGAATCTTCAAATACACCTGCCTTGATCTGGGTACGTGGTACATCATCTTGACTAGTACCTGTTGTACACGTAGTTGCACCAAAACTCTTCTCAGGTGATGATATCGACGAACTCTGCTTCGCGCTAGTTTTAATCTTAGCCTCATGAAGTAACATATCTAGCAAGCCGGTGTCGCATGAAGAGAAACAATCTGACTCCTCTATCTCCAATGGTGGCGGAGATTGGATATAAGCATCAACAGAGTCAAGGAGATCTGACTGTGGAGGTGAAGGTGTCGCCTTCCACTGATCAAATGTACTAGTTTCTGTATATTGGAATGAAGGGAGCTCCAGCTTCACTGCCCCGAAAGAGGGTTTAGAAGTAGGAAGCGTGCCATCCGTAAAGGTATGGCTATTAGGAATCATCATATCAGATGAATGTCGGTTTTCGTAAGGAGGATAACCACCAACACAAGGCGAGATACTGCAAGATCTGGGATTCTTTTGCGAAGCAGTATTATGAAAGTGTTCCGGAGAGTGGAATTCAAACTTTATGTTACTGCTGCACATAGGAAATCGAGATCCAGATTCCTGGGGTCGCTCTGGGGAAGGCAATATTGGTAGCATGTAGCTGTCATACCGGGAAGAACTTGCACCAGTTCCTAGCAAGTTGCATGCTATCAAATCTGATAGGTCAGGAGCGCCAGGAAACAAGCTAGTAGCAAAATTTAGATCGTCAAAGAGAACATTAGCTTTGGAATTTCCCAACTGCAAGCAATCTTGATGTCTTCTTCGATCTACCCCAATAAAATTACTCTTTGTAGACTGTTCACTCCACTCAAGATCTTCAACATGGATTTCAGGAGGGTAAAGTGGTAAGCCTGCACGTTGTCGCCTCTTGATACGAGTGTTCCAATAATTCTTTATCTCATTATCTGTTCGACCAGGCAACTGGTAAACAAGAAGAAAAGACAATAACAGAGATTAGTCTTTGGCGTCACAAAAGAGATTAACATATTAACATTAACCAATCTGCAGTAGCTTCCAAATTTGCTTACATGTTCAGCCATCTGTGCCCATTTATTCCCCATCTTGGCGTGCATTTCAACAATGAGCTGTTCTTCTTCTTGGCTAAAGGCTCCTTTCTTCAAGTTTGGCCTCAGATGATTAGCCCATCTCAGACGACAGCTTTTACCACAACGGGCTAGGCTCGTGTGTTTCTGCACAGCATTCCAGTTACCCTCGCCATGCTTCTTGACATAATCAATCAAAATCCCGTCTTCAGTTGAGGTCCATGGTCCTTTCTTCAGGACATTTCCTTTCCCTCTACTTCTGCAGCCGTTGCCAATATTATCAGCAGTTGGCGATTCATTATGGATGTTGGAGTGCATACCATCATCACTATCGACCGTCGTCATATAACTCATCTCTTTCTATCTAAAGCAAGACAAGCCCCTGCACTTCAGTAACCAGTAAGACATCAAGCTCCTACCTGAGCCAGTTTAGAAAAACAAGACAAATACTCTAATATATTAGCCAGCATTCATGCATATATCAACAAAAGAATGAAATGATAGAATATCTAAAGGAGGGGAAATTGGAAAACAGACATTTAGAAAATATGCCTCTTAAAATGCACTGAAATATAAGACACAACAATATTATGCAACAAACAATAAAACCTTTATGAAAATTCGACAAATCTCTACTAATACCATTATGTAAAACCATCAAAATGCATTTCGATTGAAAAATTCACACCCAGAAACCAAAAACTAGCAAAGAAACCCATCCTCCAAACACTAAACTACCAAGTCCATCAAAGAACCTTTTGGAATTCACAGCTAATTTCCTCAAAGTAGCTCCCACTCGTGAAACGACATCTGTATCAGACATAGGACAACACTTAATCCGCAGTCTCTAAATTTTAATTTCAGTTCCCAAACTAAAATTCGAAATTTTCCAATCAATCAGAAATTGTGATTGGACAGGGAGATGGACAAGTGTGTGGCACATAGACGAACCCTAGCTTAGGTAAAAGTAAGCTCCCTATAAAGCCTCTACCTTAATCGATCACGAAGAGATCTACCTTAAATCTTCTAAAAACAATACCAGAATCCCGATCGGAGCTCGAGTTGAGCTGAGGATACAGAAAATAAACCATCCGATTTGGTAATTGAAACACACACAAATTCTAAATTTCAATCGAAATTAGCTCAGAAATTAAGCTCCTCACTGATAACACACAGTGAAAACAGGGATTGAAGATCGGAGATCCGTGCAAATGGATTCAAGACCAAGTAACGGAAGAACAATCTAGAAGCTATAAAAATTACCAGTAGAGAGAGATGACGCGGGAAAGCTCCAGAGATAATATCGCAGAGAATCTACAGAGATAACGACAGAGATAGAGAGATCACAGTACAAAAGCAAGATTGATCATAGCTCCGGCTGCTGAACAGAGAAGCTGAAAAGAGATGAATATAGGAAAGATACAAACAATGAACTCTCCTACTAATTTTGATTTTTCTTTTACGGAGATTAATTAATTATATTCAGATTTTTCATATATCTATATATATATATATATATATATGTGTGACCAAAAAGGTAAATAATTCATTTTTGGGGGTCAAGAATTCAATATTTGTTTTACAAAACCAATTAACAAAATCCGACCCAAAGAAAAGCCAATTAACAACAAAAATAAGAGAAAAACATTTTATTATTGTCAATTTTAAAATGTTTGGATATTGATTAAATTATATATTTGAATAAGTAAAAAAAAAAAAAAAANGATATTTATTAAAATATATATTTTAAAAAAAAAAAAAAAAAAAAAAAAAAAAAAGGCATCCCAAACATCTAAATTATGTAATTTTCTAATCAATTTGTAATTTTTTTAAATGTGTTGTTATATATATTTATATATATATATATACACATGCTAAAATGCAGAAAATAAATACGTACATAAACTGAAATTACATTTAGACATATAAATAATTCTATGTACTCCAAAAAAAATTATCACAATAAAGATAAATTTACCATATCTGGCAGATATTTGTATCTTATGACCCAAAAAAAAATGGATCTCTACTGCAACAAATTGTGAAATAGTGAAATAATGCCGACTAAGAGATCAATCAACCCAAAATTATATTGCATATATGGAAGATTTTAATTTTTTTTTAAAATCGATAATCACATTATCATTATTTAGGAAATATGTCATAATTTAAGAATGTATTCTAGATCATGTTTAGTAGTATAATCGTAGAAGTCTTGATCATACAAACCCACCAAACGTAAAATGGTATGAATACTTCATTTAATGATGTTTAAATGAGCTTATGACGTAGATACATTGAGATTACGAGAGTCCACAATCATTCTTTCTGTCATTTGTCGAGTACTAATTGATAATGACAGTGTTTCTCTAATACATGGTCTCATTGACTTTTTTTTTGTAACCTTACTTTTATAATTGGATTGACAAGGTCTTATTCAAAGCTAAATCCCATATTGTAAACTCTTTTTTTTTTTCTTTTCCTTTGTATCGGAGAGGAATTGAAGAAATCAAACTTTCATGTCTAAGAAATGCTAAAGTGGTCACTACTACTGGGCCATACATCTTCGGCGGTCTCATTGACTTTAATTAATATGTAATGTATTTAGCTTCATCTAATTTATTTTATTAGAGTAGTAGTAAATATTTTGTTAACAATATAAATAAATAATTAGGGTTTTATTGGTTCAAATTAAGGAAGAGTGAGGAAAATGAGCGCGTGGACATCGTGATTGTGAATAGCTCCTCACGTATTGTTTGTGGCCTTAATTTTGGTGTGAAGATTGCTTGAGGTCCGACGCAAGCAAGCTTGACAAGGGAAGAAATCAAATGAAGATAATGTTAATGTATACATATTTGATCCAAGATAATTGCTTTGGCTTTTAGGGTGATGTTTGGAGATAACTAAGTGACTCATAAAATAGATTATCTACTAATTAAGTATTATAATTTATAACAAGCTGTAATTAACATATAGAGAACCTAATTAATTTTAACAAACAATTTGGATTATAATAAAGTGTGCGGGATGGACGCAAAGATATAGAAAATATGGAAAGAAGTGTAATTGTTGTAAACGTACGAGGAACGTAAGAGGATCAGTTCCACTTCTCCGTGTCTCACGCTCGTCTCTTTTTCCGTTTGTTTGATTTTAAAATTCGCTGCCTAGATAAATTGATGAAGTATGATTTGACAGGGGAAATATTATCAAACAATAGAAAACATTTATTAGTTTAATTTAGTTTGTGGACAATTAAATTATCAAACGTATTTGATTTGCTATTATATGACAATTAAATTATATGTTATTTATGCACTACATTTGAGAAAAGCGTCTATCGTTTATTGGTTTATACAACTAGTTCTCTCTTTCTCTCTCTCCAGGTCACAAGACACATTAAGAATTGAGATTAGGGTTTCATATTTCCATGGCGTCTCTTAAGTCTAGAAAAGATGGAAGATAAAAATTTTACAAAAAAAAAGAGATGGAAGATAAAACCAAATTAAGATCGAGATCAGAAAGCAGGTACTGTTCGCTGTTGGAGCATCATCAAGATTCACAAATCATCAATTTGTATATGAATACCATAAAGATTTTTGATGTATGTATGAGAATCTTGATGATGCTGCAGCTGCAATCAGTGGCTTATATATACATATACTCAGGTATGTTTCGATTTAAAAGTTTTTTTTTCTAGTATGATTTTTTGTATGAATCTGTCAGATCGGATCACAAGAATTGGTTTTTTTCTTGAATGACATTTTTGGTACATATGTCTGAGTTCATCTTGTCTCTTTCTTGAGTTCATGTGCTAGAGTTTTAGTACTTGTCAAGTAATCTTTGGTTTTTCCAATAAATCCTAAATTTCCTGGTTCATATGTATGTATTTCTAGGTATATATAGATCGATCCACCATTTCTATTTTTTCTTAGTCTTCGATTTTTTTTCCCTAATTACTTTTTTCTTTTGTTTGAATCTAATATACAAATATATATATATATATATATAACTTTGGATAAATTAAACGAGTATGGTATAGTAATGCTTGTTAATTAAACGAATTTCATACATTCTTGTTGTATATTTTCCAGATCTAGGAACATGTTTTTCACAATTAATATTTGTATAAATTTATATGTGAGGTTTGCTATAAACTTGAAAGGCAAATGGTTTGTGTGAACCATATAGGGGTGGCCAAAATATCTGTAAGATCCGATTCGATCCGTTATTTACTTTAATTCTATCCGAAAATTTCAGATATCCGTAAAGTTTTGGAGCAATACAAATAACAAAATCTAATATCCGTTAAAAACAAATTAAATACCAAATATCATATTTTCAAAAGATTATAGATATCTGTTCCGATCCGTTTGTCAATATAAATATATCTAAATCTTAATTATATATTCATATATTATAATATAGATAATGTTGTACATATTTATATGGTTGAAGATGAATAAAATGTACTATTTTATTATTTTTTATTTTACTTTTACGATGATATCACTTTTCGTCATATGATATATTATGAGTTTTGTTATTGGATGTAGTTTGATTAAAAGTTTTTAATCCTTAACAATTAACTATATTTGTTTTTTAAAATTTTATATTGAAAAGTATTTATTTTGGGTTTAAAAATTTATATTGACATTGATTTTTAATATAATTTTTCTCATATTTATGTATTATATCTTTGTTAATATGTTAAAAACATATGGGAGCAAATTATTCACAAATATTTGGAAAAAAGACAAATATCCGGGTTTCTTGATATCCGGAAATTTTCGGATCGAAACAAATCACAAAATCAAATATTCGACTAAAATGGAGCAAATCACAAATATTAGAATTTTTCTAGGTATTTGTTCTGTGTCCACCCTAGTGCACCAGATGGTGAAAAATGAGTTTGTTATTGAAGATGTTTGTTTAATTAGAAAGGTATCTTGGAAGGAGCCTTCTCCGCATAATTTGCTTCATATCTTCGAACGGTAATAATTGTGAATCTTGACATTATGCGTTTGATGGAATCTCACATTTTTATCTATATTGAAATTTCGTACACCAAAACCTGCAAAATGAAAGCTTTTAGGTTCTTTAATTTACATGTAAAGCAGAGAGCTTAATTTGATTCACTGAACTACGGTCATATTGGAAATCATCGATTTTACATGTACATATTATTTACTCTTTGCGAAGTTGGAGCCTTTCTTAGATTTCGAAGATCACAAAACTCGTCAACTGTGAGTCTGTGACAAAACTCATTTACATCTCATCCTCCTCTTTGTATATATAGTATATACATATATATGTATATATTGGATCCTCTTAATTAATTATCTCCTCATGAATTCTGACGTGATATCTCTAATATCTTTCACACAATTTTAGGTAAAGTCCTTTATTTGGTATATCATTTTAGAATTTTTTACACATATTAATAAAATAGATAAACGTTCTATTATGCTCTTATTTGATTATTAGAATTTTGAATTATTTAATATTTTATTTATTTAATTATAAGCAAATGAAAAAATCTTGTATTAAAAATTACATTAAAATTAATAATAATAACTAAAATGAAATATAAAAAAATTAAACTTAAAATGACAAATAATATGAAACTGAAAAATATTAAAATTTGACGCATCAACATTTATACAAAATACGTAGTGTTGTATATTGTAAATTGGTAGCCGCTAAAGAGAAGTTCATGAATGATGACGTGGAACTGGTGGTAGGCCAACTGTAACGGGAAATGGCAACGAAAGTCTTTTTGGTCAACGAGTTTGTCCATTTCTAATCTGCCCACCAAATTCCTTTGTGTTCGGAGACTAAGCCAACATTTTCTTACCATAAAAAACAAAAATACAAGTTAAAATCTGAGTAGTTTTTTAATTCCAAGTCTTGTTTGCTTCAAATTATTCTAGAGTGTGAAGTAATTAAGTTATTAAGAGCATGATTAATGGGGATTTCTTAGCAATTTCTTAGATTAAAATAATCAAAATTGTGTGGAAAGATGAGAGAGAATTTCTTAAATAAGAAATCCAAAAGTTGGATTTCTAATGACGTGGCGGATTCTGATTGGTTCGTTGTGTTTTTGTTTTTGTTTTTTTTTTTTTTTTCATTTGACAAAAAAAAGAAATAATAATAAAAAAAAGGTAAGAAACCCAAATGGGTTTCTTACTGTTAATCATGCTCTAAGAGAAACATCTTTAGTGGAAACAATTTTTTGTTATTTTTAACAAAAACAAATGAATAATTTCTTATACAATACTCACATCGAGAAAGCACAGTTCAAAAGTCCGTTATGAAGATTATGTATTGTTAATGTGTAAACTAATCAATCGAGATATAAATTATATTCGAAAGATTTAAAAAGCAGATACAAGAGGAAATATTGATTTCTTTTCCGAAAGCCGAGCTCTTTCTGGATTACAATTTTAGCTACTACGTGATTGTGATTGTGATTGTCTCTCACCTTCTCTTCTTTTATTTATGCTTCCTTTCCTAGTCTCGGTATCTCGATCCTTCTGTCGATCTCTTCTTCTTCCACCCCGACGTTATCTTTCAGCCGATTTCTTACTCGTTGGTCCTTGTTCAGTTTACTTTTCTCCAAATCCTTTTTCGAAATCAAATCCTTCTATAATTTTGTAACACATTGTATTGCCTCTGTGGATAACGAATTTGAAGAAGAAAATTCTGAGGAGAAGATGGAAACGAAGGGAACAAATCTTCAAGTTTGCCTTCAAGGAGCAGAAGACCACTGCTTCTTTTAAAGAGGATTTCCATCTCGCGCCGCCCAAATTTGGAGTGATCTTCGTGATCTTCTCGCTTTTATGTTTGCTTTATATCTACCTTCTCTGTTTCCATTACAATGTTGACAATGAGCTCAAGCGTCCGATCCTCATTAACACTGGGCTTAGCTTGGCTGGGTTTTTTGTTACACTCAAATTGATTCCTGTGGCTGCTAGATATGTTCTGAGGCGTAACATGTTTGGTTTTGATATCAACAAAAGGGGAACGCCTCAAGGACAAGTTAAAGTGTAAGATTTTTTTCTCTCAATCCTTGTTCAGGTTTCAAATTAGTATATATGTTCATTCTTTTTTTTTGTGGAGATGGATGTCTCTTAAATTTGATTTTTAGAGGGATGAACTATGTATTGTCCCATTCTGATTTATGCTATCTCGAAGTTTACGCTTGATTTAAACTCTGGGACATCTGACTTCTGCATATGTGGTCGGCTTATAGAGTTTTGAATGTGCTGAATATTTCGCATTTCTCATTGTTTTGTCCTTCTTATATCTGTTTGTAGGCCTGAGTCATTGGGAATTGTTGTTGGTATCGTCTTCTTGATAGTGGCGATAATATTTCAGTTCTTTAATTTCACCGAGGATTCGGTGGTAAGTGTGCTTATCTCAAAAGCTCAAGCTTGGCCATTCATTTCTTTTGGCTGAGTGGGTCATTCATTGTTTATGTTAACCCATGTGTTAATTCTCCTTTACCAATGTTTCCTTCTTTTTTTTTCCATTTCTTCTGCTTCAGATATGTGTTAAATTCAGCTGCTGTTATGTCAAATATAAGTCTTGTTGATGGATGTGAATTGTGGCTTTGGTACCACTTGGCTCATTTATTGGTTTGACACTTTTCATCAGTCTGATTATAACTTGGTGCAGTGGCTTGTGGAGTACAATGCAGCTCTGGCATCTATTTGCTTCATGATTTTGCTTGGATTTGTAGATGACGTTATGGATGTGCCGTGGAGAGTGTAAGTGCAGTTCTTCTTTGGTTGGATTAGAATCATGTGTTACTTTTGTTCATGTATTTATTCTTGTAAATTTGCAGGAAACTTCTCTTGCCATCTTTTGCAACCCTTCCACTGCTGATGGCTTATGCCGGGCATACAACTATTGTCATACCAAAACCTCTAGTTTCTTATGTTGGCTTGGAAGTGCTTGATCTAGGTAAAATACCCCTTCTATATAGTGTTACACACTTACTGACTATTTACGTCCTTCTTTCAATTCAAACTGATTTTCTTACTTGTATTCTTGTTATGCATACATCAACAAAACGACGAGTATTTGACCATTCGTTTAATAATCCATGATTTAGGTTTCATATCTTAAACAAGCATATAATTTTGTTTTTGTAAGTCTCTTACGCATGTTGTGTTTAATAGGTGATAGTTAAGATCAATTTATGATTTTGAAGATGATTGGAAATGAAGATATTTGAAAGTGGAGAAAGACGTGTTTTCTTTATTTACAAGGTTTGGAACTTAAATTTCACATCCTTCATTGTGATATTTGTGAAACTCAACAATTTCTCCAAAGAACCTTACATTGTTCTTTGATCCCTTATTTTGTGTAGGTTTAATGAAAAATTAAGACAATAATGCTTGGAGTAACGTAAGACTTATATCCCATTTTCATCAATCTAGTTATACATAGAATAATTTTTTTCTTATAGGTATGGAATATGAAAACGAAAACTATAATAGAATTTATATAATTGGATTTTGTAGGTCCACATGTTCTTGGTTGTAAGGTGTCCAGTTTGAATGTATTTAGGAGCTGCATAACCAATGGTTCCTACATCGTCACTGACCTGACTGATGAAGACGTAGATAAACTCAAACCCGGAACTTTGCGACATACAATAATCCAGGATGAGTCTTTGTGGATCGTTTTTTAGAGAGACATGGTGATAAAGCTGAAACAAGAGCTGATCATGAACATTTTCAAGCCCATTGATGGTCGTGGTGCTAATGTCCATATAGCAAATGGCGCTTGCATCAACATCCAATATCTAACCAATGTCATGAACATTTTGAAGACCATTGGGGATTTTTTTTGTGGGTTTTTCTGCAATGCTGTGCTCTGTTCATGGCTAGGAAGCTGGTTGGGTCAATGCTTATGCTACGTTTAATGGAGGAAGTGATGCTTCAGGAACATAATAGTTTTTTTCACTTCCAAGTGAAGAGTCTTGATCATGCTGGTTTCCACAACGGGGACCGGGTCTGGTGCATGCCCATGAACTCGGAACTGGTAGATGCATGTGTTCGAGTTGCTTCCATGGTTGGAGGTGAAATCATAAAATTCGGTGAGTAGGCTAGTAGAGTTGTGTGGTTTGATTCGTTTTCTTTTAGGACATGGTCGTCATAAGGATCGCAAAAACATTTGGTTTGATTCATTTTCTTTTTAGAATATTTTTGATTTTGATAATATTTTATATTTTTGTATATAGATAAATATTGAAACTACAATTATTTTTTTGTGTTAGGGATATTAATAGATATAATTATTTGAATGGTTAAGATACAAATCAAAAATTATGCTCGCTTAGGATTTGAAATTTTTTAAATGTTTTCCTTAATTGTTTTGGAAAAAAATATTTCGATAAAATATTGAAAACCAGTTTTCTGTTAGTATTAAAAGTATTTTGTACTTGTCGACCAAAAAAAAAAGTATTTTATACTTTAAATATCATTTTCCCTCTTTTTAAAAATAAAGTATATATTGTTATTTTTTTGTAATTATTTAAAATTAATATTTAGAATTATTATAGATAGATATTTAGAAGTTAAAACAAATAGTGCTCAAACAAATATTCAAAACAAATAATCTGGTAGGATTTGAGGTATTTTCTAGTCTTCTTCTTCCTTTGTCATCGTGTGTTTCTCTTCTTCCCTGGATCAAGTAAGTTTTCATTGTGATTTTCTCAATTATTATGTACTTGAATTCTGTGTAAACATCAATTTTTTTGTAGGATTTTGTTCATTGCTTTATAATATCATAGTTATGCTCGATAAAATTTAACAAACCAAACAACACATCAAGCAACACATAATATAATTATTCTCTATACATATAACATCATATTTATGTTTTTTGAATTTCAATCACACAGACACCAATTAGCTAACAATCTAACAAACGTATACTTGATTTTGGATCATCTGATGCACTTTAGGAAATTAAATTAGATGTTGATTCATTTAAACTTATTAATTTATCGAATGGGTACTGACTATTAAGAGAATGAACAGTATCCAAAAGACCTTGATTGAAATTCTTAATATCACTTCTACTGGATATTATGTAGTTTTAACTTGCTCTTTTCACTTCACTATCGTATCAGTTGTTGTGATTACTGCAAAATTTATTAATTTATCTAATCGAAGTTGTATAGGTATGAAAGAGAAGCTACCAAAACGTCTTTTCAAAGTAGGAGATGAGCCACAAGTATCTCAGATTAACAATAGCTGTAGAATGTTTCTCATAAGAAGAATAAAAGATGTTCTACCTTCAGAATACAATGAAGTGAAGAGAGATCCTACTTTCAAGCATATTTTGGCAATGTACGAAAACTCTCTTGGATATTCAGCTCGATTAATACATAGCATCATGTGCAGGCAGTTGATCACAGAGAAAAAATATGAGCTTTGGTTTGTGTTTGGAGGGAGACCACTACGATTTTCTTTACAAGAATTTTACGCACTTACAGGACTTAAGTCAATAGATGATGGGATCTGTGATATTGAAAAATGGACATATGATTTTGGATTTTGGATTAAATTACTTAAGAGAAAAGGGAAGATAAGCATTAAGAAATTGATGGATGAATACATAGATGGTGTTAACAAATAGAGTCATGAGGACATAATAAGGTTGGTGTATATTTGTTTGATAGCAGGGTTCGTAATGGCGAAAGATGAGAAAACAAATATCCCCCACACATACATCAAGTTGGTGATGGATTTCAGCAAGCTTCAGACTTATCCATTGGGTGTTGATTCTTTCAACCTTCTTGTAAAATCCATCATCAAAACCAGAGATAATTTAAAAAACCCAAAGAGATATGTTTTGGATGGATTCTCTTTTGCATTTCAAGTATAGATTATGGAAGTTATTCCTGAGATAAGAAACTTGTTGGGGAAAAAAATCAATGAGGAGCTTACAGAAGGTTCTCGATGGTCTAATTGGAAGGTGCTGCAAAAGTATCACATGACGACATCATCTTAGTAGAATACTCATTTGGCATAAATGTGAGTTCTTATTTATTAGTTTGTGAATTTATTTGCATTTTTTTTGTTCTAAGTGCTGCTAACAATTTACCTATAAATGTTTTGTAGGATGTTATCTATCCATACATATGTTATAGCGGAAACAATGAAAGCTTCGAATATGCTGTTTTTTTATGGCATGATGAGATGAGAGACGATAAAGTTGGTAATCTCGAGTCTTTAATAAGAATAGGGTATGATTTTGGTGAACATGCTTGGGGGTTTGTGGAACCTGATGAGACTATCCTAAATTTTGTTGAGGATGAAATCAAAGAAGTAGGAAATGAAAATATTGAAGATGAGGATGATAATCCAAATCACAAAGATGATAAAACTGTAAATTTTGGTTTTAGGAGGTGTAAAAAGAAACTCCCCGATCATGGTGCAGAGAAACGCAAAAAAGATTTGCTATGTAAGGGAGCTGCTTCAAATCAAGGATTTATCGAAGAAGACATTAAAGTTTTTATTCAAAAGTTGTTTGAAGATTCTTTTTCTCGTTTTGAGAGTAAGATTGATGAACGTTTGGGGAAATTGGAAAACGAGGTCTCAAAATTAAAGGACTATGCAGCTGGAACAACAAAGAATGAAGGGTCATCCACTGATTCACAACCATCAAACACGAGTGCTCAGAGTAAATCTAAGGTAACTACGTACAAAATTTCTTATGTTTAATAAAGTTTATATGTTATTTTACTAAATGTATATGTATGTTGTTATATAATATTTATCTATGATTATTTATCGTATCTATAATAATGTTATAAGAGTAAGATTGGTGAGGGATTGACAAAATTGGAGAGCGAGACATCATGACTAAAAGACCGACAAATGATATAGGGCAATCGACAAATTCACAACCATCTAATACTAGTGGTCATAAAAAATCAATGGTAAGATTTTAGTTTTTTTTTGGAGCAATCGATGTAACCGTTGCGTTTGTATTTACATATAGGTAAGTTAAAGTAAATGCATATTTTTTTATCTAATTAAATGCATATTTTTGGATCTATCTTTTGGCTTTTTAGATCAACTCATTGTATGTGCCACATCCTTTTATGATTATATCAAGCATTATATTTCCAAATCGAGCTTTAAATTGTAGTGTTTTTTTGTAAGCAAGCTTGTATCTAAATCATGACGTGAAAAATAAGATGAAATAGGGGACACGTAAGCGAAGGTCGTGGCATAGATAGTGGGTTCATGATGACAACAATTATTAGAAGTTACTTTCAGTTATTTTTAATTTTTGGAACAATGATTTCGTTGTTGTTTGTGGCTTGGTTCGTTCGATATCCTCTGTCTCAAAATAGTTGATAAATCTCTGATTTTCTGATTCAAAAAATGCATCAGAATGCTTTCCGTAAACTTCAGTTTGATGTGTGATACAACGTAGTCGATTCTATACTATACACATTGACTCTTCCTTCACACTATTGGTAAGATACAACGTATTCGATTCTATACCCTCCTGTGTCTAATTCTATTTAAAATCCGAATTTGCAGGCTGTGATTGAAGTAGTTATTATTGAGTCTCTTGTTGAAGAATTCAAAATGCAGAGTTCGAAGTAAAAATGAGCTGATAACATCTAGATTCAAATGATTGAAGATGCAGAAGGACTTGATAAGATTTTGAATTACTGCAGAGAACAAGTTTACAGCTGGGAACACACATCAGATACAATAATGACTTTACCCACTTTAGTCGTTGACTAACTAAAACGATGAGATTTTGATCACGACCTATACAATTTTGATTACAGCAGCATCTTTGATTCCTCTAAGATGAGTGGTACCTAAAGCTACATGAGTGGTACCTAAAATACTACAGAAGAAAAAAGTGAAAAAAGGAAGTTTGGTCCTTAGTACTCATCATCATTGTAGTAACTATAACTCTACTAGTTGTCGATTTTGACTGCAACTGGTCTGAGCAATATGGGCAATTACAAATAGTACATCAAGTGACCTGCAAGCAATTGAAGTACATAGATGTTGAAGTGACCTGATAGCGTACCATGCTTTGTTTCTTCCTTGAATCTATGCTTGATTCTTTCTTTGGCTACATGCTTGTTTCCTTGGTTTGGTTCCATGCTTGATTATTTCTTTGGCTCCATTTTTGTTTCCATGGTTTCATGCTTGTTTCCTTGGTTCCATGCTTGATTTTTCCTTGGTTCCATGCTTGATTCTTTCTTTGGTTCCATGCTTGATTCTTTCTTTGGCTCCATGCTTGTTTCTTTGGTTCCATGTTTGTTTCTTCCTTGGTTACCTGGTTGATTCTTTCTTTGGCTCCATGCTTGTTTCCTTGGTTTGGTTCCATGCTTGATTCTTTGGTTACATGATAGTTTATTTCCTTACTTCCATGTTGTTTCTGTGCTTGTTCCTTGCAAGCTTTTGTTTGCTTTCTCTTAATTTCTTGTTTATCTCTTTGAATTCATACTTACTTTGCTTACTGCTTACATGATTTTCAACTACTTTTAATCCTTTTATGACACTTAACTTGCTATTTACGAGCTATAGTGAACAAGATGCTACGTATACTTACTTGTTATAGCTTTTTACTACCTTACTAGGTTAAGGGATGGGAGCAAATCTGAAGACTCACAAGGAACAAGTGATAAAGCGATCTTGTCTTTCTACATGAGCAGGTAAACACCTTTTCACTAAATCATTCATGAAGAACTTTGAAATAAACTAGTCTTATTTTTCCAAGCAATAACTCTTTTTTACGCTTTTTTCCCCTTTTTCTCAATTGCTGCATCATTATTCTCCAGTTGTAGTAGTCCTATCGGTGCCTTGATCAATCTCTATTTAAGAACTCAAAGATCTTATAATCCCCATAAAAAAATTTGTTAGTACCAACTCAATCCTGAATTGTCAAAAGAAAACAAATATAAAGAGATTGCTCTCAAGTTTTTAATGAGTAGTTTGATGTTTAAGATGAGAATACTGATGGTTGTGTAGATATTGAATTCTCTGTTTTTGCAGAGATCGGAGATCATACTACCGAAATTGGTATGTCCGGCTATGGAAAAGAGAAGAATGACACAGGAGGAAGATGATTATCAAACCCGGAGGTTTATCTATGAGAATTGAAGAAGATAGAATATAGGAGAAGAGAAGTAGACGGTTGAGATTTGTTAATTAAACTAACGTTTTGTGTTCTTTAAATACACGATTCTGTCTCACAACTAACCAAACGACAACGTAAAACCTATATGAAATACTCTTCACCATCTGGAGTCTCTTGGCCACGAGCTTTCCTCATTCCCTTGTAACGTCTTTGTTAACTTTGTGTCATAGTTCCGATGAGCTTATCAGATACCTCCAACGAACTGTTTCATCTTTGATTGGACTTTAGATTAAGAATTGTTTGTTTTCAATATTTGTTTCATAGAATTATGTGGTTTATGAAAGCAGTATTAACAAATATTTGTGTCGTTAATACATTCTAAAAATTGGCATGGTTAATTTACCTACTCTAAAATTTACATTATGCGGTCGGTAGAATATAAAGAATTCAGTATAATGTAAATTCTGATTCTCGTAAACTATACAAGAAACCGTAAAATGTGTATTCTAAAATTTGTATAACACACAAAAAAAATATTTTAATTTAATGTAAATTAAACCGTAAAATGTGTATTCTAAATCATTTAATTTAATTTATTTTATTTTAGTTTCATTTCACTTAATTTAATTTAATCTAATTTATTTTAAATTATTTATTTTAATTTAATTTGATTTAATTTAATTTTATTTTATTTAATTTTATTTATTTTAATTTGTTTATTTCATTGAAATTAATTTTAATTTAATATATTTAAATTTAATTTGACTTAATTTTAATCTAATTTAATTTAATTTAATCGGCCTTACAAATGTGGCATATATATCTAATAACAAAATTTAACCGTCAATTGATGGAGATAAAAGTCAACTTGTATTTTGCCAAAATTAAGTAGTGCGTAAAAATAATTTGAATCTTAAGGTACTAAATTAAGACCTAAGTCTTGTTGTATAGTTAGGTGAATGAACTTATTAAAATGACATGTATCAAATATGGAAGAATAAAAGATGTTCTATATTAATTCTAAGTTTATTAGAGTATACAAGAAACCTTAGATTGTATATATTTAAATTTGTTAGAATTTATAAAATCTAATGCGGTCAGCAGAACATAGAGAAATTAGTAGAATATAAATTCTGCTTTTTTAAGACTATACAAGAAACTGCAGAATGTATATTCTAAAATTAATTACAATTCTACCTAATTTAGAATTTACATTTTTCGCTTGGTAGAACATAGATAAATCGGTAGAAAATAAATTCTGATTTTATTAGACTATAGAGGAAACCGCATGATTTATATTCTAAAATTTGTGAGATATCTACCTAATTCAGAATTTACATTCTACGATTGGTAGAACATAGAGAGTTCAGTAGAATGTAATTTCTTATTTTATTAGACTATAGAGGAAACCGCATAATGTATATTCTAAAATTTGTGAGAAATTTACCTAATTCAAAATTTACATTCTGCGGTTGGTAGAAAATAAGAGTTCAGTAGAATGTAATTTCAGATTTTATTAGACTATAGAGGAAACCGCAGAATAAATATTCTAAAATTAGCAGAACATGAACAAAAAAAAATTGAAAACGTGAATAGTATTTATTGAAGGGCATTTTTGTCATAATTTACAAAAGTATAAATAGACAAATATAACTAATTCAGTCCGCAAGTTCTTTTTCTTTTGTTGAGATTTTGTCGTGGATATGAGACCCATCCATTAACATGTACGAAAAATTTTGGTTTAGAGATCAAACTGATGAAAGTTCAAAATATAAAGCTGCGAATTTTTAATGAAACAAAAAATTGAAAAAAATAAATAGTTAGAAAAAAAATAAACAAAAATTCACAATGACAATTACAAAACTAATCATCCCCATATATTTATTCATCAACAACAGTTATGGGGAGTTACATATCTTTAAGTCTTAACAAAAAAGAAAAAAAACATTTTCAACAAGAAAAAAGTGTAACTATTTAAAGAAAAGAAAAGAAAAAATCAAATCAACCCAGACTTTCATATACAAAACTTAGTCGAAAGAAATAAAATGTAAACAGGCTTAAAATTGCTGATCTATATATTAAGATTAAAATAACGAGATAATTCGATTATTATCAGTGGAGAAAAGGCTCGAAAGTGCTCAGAACCTTTTTCAGTTGATCAAGCAACGACAAATATGATACCGTTCCATCGTTTCCAGCGAGAACTCTATACTTATCTTTCCTCGTGAAGTTAGTACACTCGAACCCTAACGTAGCGGCCAAGATTCTTTGAACATAGTTTGCTACGTCATGTGGACTCTTCCCTGACGAACATGTTGCCTCCATTGGAAGTTGGTTCAAGAATGTAACCTCATAAACCGGTCTCGGATTCATGAAGAAGAAAATTGGGTCTAAACCTTTCCAGCCTCTCGCAGTAGTCGCGTGGAAGAATCCGACTCTATAATTCATCGCAACTGGAACAATCCTATCTGTTAACTCAGCGAAGAGCGCACTAAATCTTAACAAAAACGGTTCACGACAAGTGGTTCCTTCAGGACAAACCACTAGATCTCCTTTAGACAATTG
Organism: Lepidium africanum; assembly: GCA_900406405.1. Classification (NCBI taxonomy): domain Eukaryota; kingdom Viridiplantae; phylum Streptophyta; class Magnoliopsida; order Brassicales; family Brassicaceae; genus Lepidium; species Lepidium africanum. The sequence continues at coordinate 8,764 of OVAX01000839.1, read as the reverse complement.
TTGCTTGATTTTCTCTGCGTCTACATCTCGGATTCTTGTCAATCGAACTGTTGGAATCGGAGATAAGATCTCTGTTAACCGCGAGATCGAGTAAGTAACAGCCGGGATGCTGCGTCCAAGCACATAAGATAATACCACTGGATCCATTAAAGTTCTATGCGTACATACAAAGAGCACGCCGGAGTTACCGGCAGCTGGTGGCTGAGGAGGCTTTCCTTTGACAACTACATGGCCACCGAATATTTGAGAAACGTACGGTGTAGCCCACAATGGTAGGATGGCTCCAAGAAAGATCCGGATTGCAGCTAGGATGATTCCAAATGGGATCCAAAGGAGGATGACGAGAGCAGTGGCCGGTGTTGGCCGCTTCACTAGGCGTCCGTCGTGAAATATCACCGGAAGTGGACGTAACTGAAGTTCTTGGTTACGGTGGTTGTAGTTCTCCTGAAGTGGTGCATGAATACACTCCTATATACAAAGACAAAATATAATTGTGAACGATCATTTAGATAAATATATTTTGGTTAAATAAATGTGTTCTCAAAAGTGTAAATAACAATTAGTTTTTAGTTATTAGTTCATGCAATGGTGCGGTTTAAAATGTTTACCTCACATAACGACAAGAAAGTTGTAGAAGTGGTTGCAGCCGGTCTTCCAAGACCTAGTTGAGGTCTCTCGTCAACAAACAAATCAGCGACACGGTTCAAAAAAGATTGATCGACATCGGTTTCCGTGATCAAACCGGTGGCAAATCCAAACCGGTTTATGATCAATTCGGTACCAATGACCTCAGCTGCTCTAAGATGATCCTTGGCGAACCTCTCTACCATAAGCCGAGGCATTCTCGTCACCACAACTCTCGTTTTACAAGAGCTGAAAACTCTCCACGTGTCCATGCTAACATCATCCATGTAGAATTTGGGCAGGACGGCTCTAGCCACCGATTCAATCTCCTGTTCGCGTAAACCAACTGTTGCTACGAAGATCATAAGCTTGAGAGCAGCGTTTTTGTAGCTCAAAACGTCAAGGAGTGTGATTACGGGCCATAGAAACAGCAAGATTGCGAAACGAATTAAACCAGATGCTTCGAATGCTACAAGCATGAAGTAGGAGAATGAATCTGCGTTCTTCAGTATTGTTCCTTCAAATTCTGAGACAACCGAGTTCGTTGTCGTTCTAGCTTCCTCCATCTCCAATGTTTGGTTTTATTTTATTTTATCAGATAATATTTTTTGACTCGTTTGAAGATGGAAGATAAATAGGTTACAACGTTTTTATATATGTTACAAGGTTTGGATTGACCAATGTGTAATACAATGAGTATGGCAGTTTATCAATATTGCACCTACCGTTATTGTATACATGTTTTTTTAAGTTGAATATATATTGTACATGAGTCAATATATTATATATAGATATGTATGAAGCAAAATACGTTTGCATGTCACGTGTTTTTTTTTTTTTTTTGCTGATGTAATAGTGCACGCCAGTTTTGTCTGAATTTTTGGTGGGATGCACCAAAATTTGGCTAATCTTAATTAATTAGGTTACTGACCTTAAATGGTGGTATAGTACTGTTTAAACGGTTTGGATTTTGTTCGGTTTAATTTAGAGAAACTAATAATCATAACTGCAATCGCATTAACTACAGTTCCGTAACGAGATGCTACGTAACTGTGTAAACAGTTTTAGTTTGGTTTCAGTTTATTTAAGTTTGGTTAGACTTTAAATTTTTATTAGTGAGAAACTTGCCAAAGTGAAGCCTAATTTCATTGTTGATTAATCTGTTTCTGTTTGGTTGCCTACCTCACCGACAAAATTACGAATGAAAAAAAAAAATGGAAATCTGTTGTAATAGTATTTACTTGCAGATATGATCATCCACACAACGTAATTATAACTATTATAATTTGGATTTAGATCATTCATACGACTTAATCTTAGTTTAAGTTGACGTGAACTTGCGTGTTTATAAAGCCTTTTTACTAGTACTAAATTTCTTATCCGTCTCTCTAACTATATTAGCTGAGATTTGGTTAGAAACAAATCCCATACTTCATTTAGATATTATAAACTAATAACATTTGAGTTAACAAAATAATATTTAATGATAAGTACTAAAAGTTGGGAATGGAAGAACAACAAAATATTATTGCATAGCCACAAATTTAATGTTTATAATTTTTTCTCTAAATCAAAACATCAAGAATTGATTGTTTTTTTTTTTAAATAACCTGTTGTTAAGGAAATTCAGTTAGTTCTGTTAAAATTTGGTAGGAAAATTATTAAGCACATATACAAGCCTAACCAAAATTAATCTTATGACCCAATGGAAAATGGTAAACCCATATAAATTAGGATTTTCTAGCAAATTTAGACTAGTATAAATATAGATTTTCTAAGAACTAGAATGTAACTTTGAGAGTAATTGTCATTTGGAGCAACTCTCTGTTTTCCTATTTTATAATAACAATTAGGAATCAATTTGATTTTGGTCTTCTTACATTAAGTTCTCTCTTTTAGTTTCTTTTCACAATAAATTTCTTCTTAAGAAGCTCAATTTCTATCTTAATAAGCACATTTGAGCATAAATCTATCTTGTCTAGAAATATCTACAAAAATCATGATCATGAACAATCAAGTAGTGACTATTTTATTTCGACTAATAATACAAAGTAATGTTTACATAACTCAACAGTCCAGGTATTAGTAGAGAAAATCGTCATTCCGTGGTACTAGTAATCCAGAAATTTAGAAACCAACTCTGATCGAATCTAAATGTTGTATGTGCAAAAATTATATATATATATATATATATATCTAAGTAAAATCACATTTTTATATCTTCTCAGAAGATCTGCATTTTCTAATCCTGATCAATATTTCTTTCTCGTTTCTTTTTCGTCCTCCTTCCATCACTTCACAACACTGTCTCCTCGGTGCCTGCCAACAAAACACAAACAAATGTAACCTAACCTCACTCAAACATGTTGTAACATTTTATATGATATGAGAAAATCAAGAGACTAACCTTGTTCCAATATTCAGGATCCGTCTTCATTGAAGTCACCAATATCCTCTTCACTTTAGTTAATCGAGTATACTCACTCTTTCCACAGTGACCAAAATTCTTATCTGCTACACTATACCAAGTTTTGGTGCCACTATCTCGAACATCCTCTGCACCATCCATGAAATAAGTAAGGGGACGCTCACAAGGGTCAGGTTTCAAAGGCCGAGTGTTAAACACAAAAGGTCCATCACTAAAAGACCGCCAAGTTTTAAAAGTCTGCAACGGTGTGGTCAGCTCCTTCGCGGTCAAGAAGTAAGTGTAAATCTGAATGGAGTAACCCCAAGAGATTGATATAGACCATTGACGCTTGCGGTCATGGCAATTAATCTGTTGGAGTATTCGATTCGGGTCTAAGGTATAAGGTTTCATAAGGGTTTGTAACGACTCAATCGGGGTTTTGTTAGGGAACATTGGGTCTAAGTAAACAAGATGATGCAACGATACAAGTGGTGCCAATGGATGCGCCGCTAAAAACCCATATGGATCTCCTCTTATGTCAAGCTGCAAGTTACAACACAAAAACAATGAATCTATCAAAGAAATGAATTTGCCTTGAGACACTACATGTTACGCGCACATACAGATAAAGAATAAATTAATATCTTAGAAACAGGGATATGATTAAGCATAAAACTATTAGCGGAAACAGTATTTCTAGTTTAAAACAAGCAAATTACTACATAAAGCTGATCAATGCATATGATTACAAAAGCTTCGTATCCTAACATGAAAGAATCATGTGCTACAGCAAGAAAATAAGATAAAATAATAAGAATTTCTGCCACATTCATGGACCACATCTAGAACCCCATTCATTTACTAACAATTCTAAAATCAGACTCAATCAATGAAACTGTAGCTTCAATTGGATTATTTCATTTAAATAAGTCAAAGTTTAGAGGAAAAAAAGTGCAATCTGTTAAAACTTATCCTTTTCGGTCAACAATAATGCGACCTAAATTCAAATAAATCAAAGCCTAATGCATTTTTTTTAGCACTAAGAAAGTGATTATTACGTTTGACGAATTAGATCCTAAGTTGTATTTAAATATTACACGCGGCAAGAATCCAGTTAAATCATGGTCGGCCTCCAATTCCAAAACTAAGAGATCTATATAGCTCAACACGTGTATATAAGAAAAACCTATCAATAACTGCCACGTGTGTGTAACAAACGTACCTGGTGAAAACCGAGTTCTACGGTGAACGGAACGCCGATCTCACTAACGCAAGCCGCGATTCTTTGATCTGAACCGTAAAAGTAGAAATAACGTTGGAGACAATCGTCCATTGCTGCGGCCAAACGCGCCGCTAATGGACGGCTAATGGCGAAACCGCCGCCGCCAAACGCCATGTCGTATGCGTGCATTACGTCTTGCTCGACGCTTTCTGAGTTTCCTCCGATGTACCACATCTGCTCGTGGTCGTACTTCGAGAGAACCTTGACGAGATTCTCTGTGAAGAAGACGGTGTCGTCGTCTCCCATTACGAACCACCGAACATCTGGCAGATTTAGTCGGTAACTATCCCAGATTATTCGAGCGATTCGAACCGCGGCTCTTGAGCTTGAGAATTTGAATCGAGTCCAGGCAGGATCGGAAACTCGAATCGGGATTGAGAAACGGACATCGGAGTGATTTTGGGGTAATTTCACCGGTTTATCGAGCCAGACGAAGCCACGAGTGGAATTTCGCCACCACAAAGAGGTGTACTGGCTCCGATCGATCCAGGTCTCGGCAGCTCCAGCAATACAGAAGAGGATGTGGGAGATATTGATCGGTCCGACGGATCCAGTCGGTGGAGAAGCTAGGGATTTCTGACGCACAGCGGTGAATCGGAGACCGTACGTGGAATAATCTCGAGCGGAAGGGGATAAAAAGGTGGCGCGGAGAACCAAAGAGACGGAGACGATGAGGCACGTGAGGACGGAGAATCGCGTGAAAAGCACGAGGTAATCACGTGGTCGCTCCGGAACGAAGAAGAAACTGGAAAACTTCAAGGCATCATGGTGACCGAACTCTCCACCACCGCCGCGATTCGTTTTCATGATTTTGTTTTGTTTTTTTTGTTTTTGTTTGGTAAAGAGAAGAGAAACACCGTGAAGAAAACAACTCCGGCGTAAGGAGGTGGATCTTAATGATCACCGGAGATCAGTTAAAATGACGGAATTACCCTCTGCCTACGCCGCGGGAATGTTACAAAAAGACGGAAATACCCCCACGGTGGCTGGGATGGTTTTATTAATAGTAGCTAATGTTTTTTGTTTTTCCCTTTTTGGGAAGTGACAAGTCTGTGGGATAACACCTTATGGAAGATGAGGAAGAAGACGAGCTAGCCACGTGAAATGTATCACGCAAATTACGGACATGACCTCACTTCAGTCAACATTTGCATGACTTTCGTTTTTTTGTTGTTAGACCATTTTTCAAACTCTTTTGTTTTAATAATCTTGTAACCGTCAATTTTAAAATTTTCTGTAATGAAATTTTTAAATAATTAGGAGATACTTTTTTATTATATTGAGCTATTTAAAACTTATTAAGATGTCTGGAAACTGTAGGCTCTTAAACATTAATGTTACATGTTTGTCGTACATGAAACAAAGGATTCATTAACATCTTAATTAATGTAAAAATATTTATTTGTAGGTATAATATATACTTGTATTTTTGTAAATATAGAAATTTAGTCAGTTGTCATGTACTCCTTCTATTTTTTTTTATAGTTGATGTTTTAGATTTTACACAAATTATTAATTATTTTATTTCTTCTAAACAAAATATAGTTTATCACAAATTTCAAAATAGTTTAACTAAATACAAATCAATTTACAGTCAAAAATACCAAAATATAATTAATTTTGCATAGAAATCTTAAAACATATGTTAATTAAATATCATTCCTTACGTGCCTTTTAGTAAGTATAATCATAGCTAATTTATAAGTTTTTTGTAAATTAAATATCAGTTAATTTGATTAACATGATTAATTTATATGCATCAGTTTTTTTATTGAAGCTAGAAATTTTGATCGGATAGATCATTTGTTCAATTGATGTATATTATTATTTTATATCAATTTTTTAAATAACATAAATCAATATTATATTGTATCAATCTTATTTGATTGATATAAATTAATCTTAGATTGTGTCTTTCTTATTTAATTGATTTAAAAAGTATGAAAATGATATCATTTATAAATACATAATTATCTTTACTGTTTACTAAATCACATACATATTTATATGATATATTAGTGATGCTATTTGTAATATTTCTTGTAATAAAATGACTTTAAAATTCTAGAGAATTTATTTCCTAAATTGTTTTAAAGTAAGATTTATATTATTTAAGTTTATTTTTTATTTATTTTTAATTATAAGACTTATTTATGATGTAATTTATATTTTCTATAAAGTGATATAGTTTATTTTTGATTACTTAAAGTTATAAAAAATCATAATAAAAGTAAGATTAAAGTTAATGTTTGTGTTTTGTAACTAGTATTAGAATACTTTTCAAATTAAATATATCAATTATTTAAAAATAATTATAAATAAATTTTGTGTCAATTATTATAGGAATTGACACAAATTTGTATTTATTAACATCAATTAATTTAAATGACATTAATTAATTTATATGTATCAATTTTAAAACTGAAACTAAGTTAACATCATTTTTTTAATTAATGTTAGAAATATTGATTAGATACATGGTTTGTTCAACTGATGTAAGTTTATATTTTACGTCGTTTATTTTATAATTAATGTAAATAAACATTAATTTGTAGCAGTTTTATTTAATTGATGTAAAAGATGCACTAATAGTGTCATTTGTTATTAATAATTTACATATAATGCTTTATTTGTTTATAAATGATTCTATATAGTATCATTTATGTAAATGATATAATAGTACTGATGCAATACGCATGTTTTTTTGTAGTGCATCAACTTAAAAAAACAAAAAAAATTTCTAAAACATCAACTAATAAAAAAAAGAAGGAGTATATTACAAATGTTTTACAATACGTTTCATGATTTAAAGCTCATGAACTTATCACATACAAATTAATGAGATAATATTATAAATAGAAACAACGATAATGTTGTGGAATGTATGTGGTTGGTTAGGCGAAAATAGGCATGGAAATACGCATTTGTAGATCCCAAAATTATAGCTCAATCACATATTTGAGTACAATATTGTTGAGACAAAGATATAAGAATGTTTAAGTAATGCTTAATCTGAGACGAATACAGTTGATGCATTACTCTCTTTCGAGGATCAATTAAGAGATGCCACAAATCATTGCAGGTTGTTCAAATCGCTTTCATAAAGATGAGAACTCTTGTTCTTGTTTTCTTACGTACAAAATGGGTAGGGCCGAATCACGTCTGTAGTATGGGTGTAATCGCTCCGATTAATTATATACGTTTTATCGTTTACCTTCATTGACTTCAGCTAAATTGGCTTGACTCTCTTTGCTTGAGTGGATCGTTCTACTACGTTACAAATTCTGTCCACATAGCAAATCATATATGTCGAGAGACTGAAACATTTGCATCACATTGAAAAGTAAAAAAGAAAAAGCAGTCCCGTTTTCATAATTGTGTCTCATACAGTAGGCCTTTTCTCTATTGATGGGCCGTAAACAAGGGCCTTCCGAATTGGGTTTCGCACTCGTCTCGTACAAATTGTTCACTCCCGTTCAAGGCCCATATCTCGCGAATTAACTATTGCTTGGCCTTCGAAAATTCGTGTATACTTCGTGTTTTTAGGTTTTTTTTTTGGTTATTAAGTGTTTTTACTTTTTAGTTTTATTAGCTAGGTTATGAATAGAAACTGAAATTTTCTTTGCGAATTCATAATCCAAGAATGTGAATTTTATTGATGTTTCTACATGAGTTCAATTCATTTGTGCAATAGTAGAGGAAATTTATGTTTTTGGGCTTCAATCGTTACAACCGTTACTTTAAATTTTCTATTATAAAATTGGACTGTAAGTATTTTGGCTGCAAGATTATAATTTTAATTTTGAAAATAATTGTATGTACTTGAATTCAATCTGAACTGAATAAAAGCCGCTAAATATTTGAATCAAGATTAAATCCATACAAAAAAAAAATTGAATCTGAATTATACCCGATATATACTAAAAACCAAACGTGATTCAAAAAATACTCAAACATGTTTTTAAATGAATGGAACCAAAAACCTGAAAAACCTGACCAAAATGTGAATAAATATCAGAATGGTCATCCCTAATGCGAGAATATACAATCATGTTTAGTTTGCTATTTATAATTAATTGTATATTTATCTAGTTATTAGTTAAAAATTAACTAGTAAAATAATTATATAATGGTGAAATTGTTATGTATATAAATGATAACAACTGAATTTATGAAAATTATGAAATTGGACTGGAAATTGTTTGCCAGTTAGACATTATGTTTTTGGCTTTCACACTAAATATATATATATATATATATATGTTGGTTTTCTAAAAAATATAAATTAAATGTAATTTAACATCAATTGTTAGATAAACATTAATTATGTTGCTGTTATGAATATATTGTGGATATCTATTAAACTCTAATATCCTTATATATATATAACTGTTATAAATAGAGAATGTCAACATTATGTTGACACAAAAATATAAATGGAGAATGTCAAC
>OVAX01000838.1:0-62538 GCA_900406405.1 Lepidium africanum | reverse complement strand
TGGCTCGGGTTCGATCTCTGGCTTCTTTAGTGAGGATAATGTGAAAGTTGGTGATCTTGTTGTTAAAAATCAGGTCTGGATTCGTCTCTACTCTTCTAAACACATTTGTTTTGCATTGAAATCATCTTTGCATTACACTTATATCTTCCATACAAAATCAGGTGTTCATTGAAACTACACACGAAGGGAGTCTCAATTTTCTCTTAGCAAAGTTTGATGGACTTTTTGGTTTAGGATTTCAAGAGATTTCAGTGGGAAATGCTGTGCCAGTTTGGTATAACATGGTGGATCAAGGACTAGTGAGGGAGAAGGTTTTCTCATTCTGGCTAAACCGTGATTCAGAAGCTGAAGTTGGAGGTGAAATTGTGTTTGGTGGTGTTGATCCAGCACACTTTAAAGGCAACCACACCTATGTTCCTGTCACTAAAAAAGGCTATTGGCAGGTGAAAAGACATTACTTGGTTTATATCTATACACTGATGATTTAGACAAAAGGTGTACCAAACTATAGGTTTCCAACTCGAAATCAGTTGGCAAGTACTGGATCAGTTTATGTCTTTTATGGCAGTTAGGATGTAGGATCTAACATGACATTCTTCCTCTTTTTCAGTTTAACATGGGAGATATCTTTGTCGGTGACAACTCAACTGGTAAAACTAACTGGTCAGCTAAGTAACATATATGCTGAATGTTTCAGTTATGTGTAGGTCATGAAATCGAAAACCATTCCTGTTTAGGTTTCTGTGAGCAAGGTTGTGCTGCAATCATGGACTCAGGAACTTCTCTACTTGCTGGACCAACTGTACGAAATACATTTTTTTTTAACTTTTGGTTTCATTAAACTATAAAGAGCTTTTTCTACTTTGAATTTGATCTTTATTTCAGACTGTGATCACACAAATCAACCACGCAATTGGTGCTGAGGGTGTAGTTAGTGCAGAGTGCAAGGACGTTGTTTCTCAATACGGAGAGATGATATGGAGTCTATTAGTCAAAAAGGTAAAATTGTTTCTCAGTTGTGTAACTTGTGTGCATTTCACTGCATCATACATATCAATGTTGTAAATCAGAAAAGTTCTGATGTTTATTTGCAGATGCTGCCTAGTCTAGTGTGTAAAGAAATTGGTCTCTGCGTTTTTGGGAAAGAGTATGTGAAGTTGTGACAATATCTTCAAAGAAAAACAGAAAACTAAAACTATACATAAGTATAAACTTAGATCTTAATATGTGCAGGATGGGGATCAAAACAGTAGTGGAGAAAGAAAGATCATCAGTTCTATGTGAAGTCTGTGAGATGGCAGTTGTTTGGATTGAGACAAAACTAAAACAAAAAGAAACCAAAGAAGAAGTGTTGGATTATGTAAACCAGCTTTGTGAGAACCTTCCCAGTCCTGCAGGCGAATCGATTATCGATTGTAAAAACATCGAAACCATGCCAACAGTTACATTTACAATTGGAGGCGATCCATTTTCTCTTACCCCACAACAGGTTTATATAAAGAAACAGTTCATTATAAGTTACCTGAAAACGTTCCAACAAGTGTTAATTATAAGTGTTAAAATATTGTCGTTATATGTTTTAGTACATTCTGAAAACTGGAGTTGGCTATACTGAGATGTGCATAAGTGGCTTCTCAGCTTACGATTTGCCTCCACCAACTGGTCCTCTGTGGTAAGCTGAAACAAAATCAACAGATTTCATTCCATTCCTCATTTACCTTTTTGAGGTCAAGACTGTGTTTCTATGCAGGATTATTGGGGATGTCTTTATGGGGGTCTATCATACGGTTTTCGATTCGGCCAATCTTCAAATCGGAATTGCAGAAGCTACATAAGTTTATATACATTGGTTTATCTAGCTAAGATTTTCAAAATAAGGACGTTGTGTTTATCAATGAATCATGTAATAACTTAATAAAATTCACATCATGAATCTTTAGATGTTGTATTTATACAAGTAAAAAAAATCTATAGTTATGTGTGATTTAGCCACCAATGTTTTCTTGGCTAGATTGTGGCTATACTAATCAACAAACTTACAAATCCATTTGCGAATTATAAAATGGTTTAAAACCTGACAGCGCAAAATAGAATCATAACATTATGGGAAACTGCTGAAATTTACAATGATTACAAAAATATCAAAAGATAAACACTGAATCCCTAAACAAAACATAAAAATAAATTTGAAAAGTATAATTGTTCGAACGCAATTTAGAAGAGAAAAAAAAACGGATTCATTATTTTTATTTGGTTACTCCTATTTGGTGAGAACAAAAATAGCATATATCATTCCAGGGAGATAACCCAAAAACGTTAAGAGCAAAGAGATCCAAAATTCCAACTGCAAAATTTATAGAAAAAAACAAAATTTTATTTGAGATTTTACTTTAACCATTAATGTCAAATATTGAAGTTATATATTTATGAATAAACAAATATTACCCCACAGCCAAATCTGATGAAGACACCAACAGGAGGTATGAAGACTGCACAAAGAATTTCAACAAAGCTAGCCATTCTTTTTGTCTGAAATTTCTTTTCTGTTTTAAGTTTCTTTTCTGTTCTTGTTATTGATAAAAAAACAGATATAATTTAGTGGTTCCGTTTTATAAGCTGAAAAAACTGAGTCTGATTGTGTATAACGTCCTCTGTTTACTCCTAAAATGTAGGAGCCCCATGTTGAACACAAACAACGATTTTTTGCGATTTTGATGCAACCACTCGTTGCGTGCTAGTCCAAAAAGAAGAAATGGAAAGAAAGTTAAGATTAATACAGATAAGAAATTATATAACCAGTGTTCAAAAATATCCTATATGCTAGTCATACGGAAAGCCACCGTATAGTGTATAGTTGTATATACGGTCATTTATGTGGGAACTATACGGCGAATATTTTTTTAAAGAAAATAATAATAATTCATAATATGTACTATGAAAAATTAAAAAGAAATATAAATTTAAAATTCCAAATCTAAGAAGATAAAATAATGAATATATTAACTCTTATGTAACTTATAAAAGTTTCTAAAATGCAATATATTTAAAATTACATCATTTAACTCTCAAACTCATATTATTCTACTCCATATAGATCTAACACATGATCATTATCAGACTCAAACTCAAAATTAGGAATATCTGCTTCATCATCGGATATGAAGTCATCTTCATGTAACTCTCTTACTAAAATCGAAAAAATAAATTGTTATTATTTTAGGGTTAATATACAAAATGACATAGTTTTATTGAGAAACCTTTTCTATCAAAAAAAAATGAAAATTGTATAACGATATTGTATACGCCGTATATACGACCGTATTGTCTTACATCATATAACTATATTGTATAATATAAATACAATATGGTTTTTCATTGTACAATGTATATACACCGTATATGCGGCCTATACGACCGTATTTTAGAACACTGTATATATAGAACATATGATATGTTTATTAGGCATGGTTTTCTATATTTGTTTGATTTTAATTTTGTTATTTTGATAAATTTTGCAATAATGTAGCAAAAAGAAGAATCAGTATAATGTTAAGTATTAATTTGAAATATTAGTGGAATAAAAAAACAAAATTTGAATATGAATATGATATACGTGAATATTAGGCTAGTTTTCTTTGATATTTTGCATCATTATCATTCATATATGATGTATTTTATCTTATTTTAGTTAGTATTTTGTAATATCTTGCATTATAGTCTTAGGATCATACACTCGCATATTTTCTTTCTTTTTGGTCTTTTTAGGTGGATTAGAAAATACTCTTGGAGGTATGGAAGCTAAAGACTTGATTCTAGAAGCAATGGAAGCATCAAAGAGAGGATAAGAGAGCTCAAGGAGGATTCTCGAGCCTATGCTCAAGAAATGGACAAGAAAATTCATCATTCAAAATCTCGGGTCTATGCTCGAGAAGAGAGGTCGATAAAATTGGCCAAAGGAAAATCTTGGGCCGATGCTCGAAAATCTCAACATGGTTCCGTTTTAATACATTAAAACTCAAATGTTTAGGATTTTTAGACAATCTTTCTACTAGTTTTTCAGCAGCCACCTGTGGGAGAGAGGGGGAATAATTGGAGACCCTTTTGGGGATGATGATCTTTGGATCATCATCTCCCATCTATTGAGATTTATTCATCTTATCTCTTCTCTTCTTCATTATGTTTGTAATTACATCTTTTGTATTGATTTTCTTTGTTGCTATGAGTGAGTACGGTTTGATGGATCCTAGGGTTAGGTGATTTGATTTTTGATACTTAGGTTGTTAGATTCCTTCATATTATGTGTTCGTAATGCTAGATTCAACTTGATCACTTGAAAATAGATGCTAGGAATTTCCTGCTCGGAAGGTGTTCGTGAAAATTTCTGAAAGACATTCTTATGAGATTTTTTTTCCTACCGATTGAGAGATGAAGTTAAGGTGATTAGTGAACTTAATGGAGTTGTGTTTAATTCTTACTAATCTTTGAATTTGTAAATGAGAGTTTAGCTCAATTGATTGATTAGAATATAAGTCAATGCTATAAGAGTGGGTTGATCTAGAGTTGTGTTTCATGTCCTAAGTTGACCTTAATGGTTCCTTTATGTATCATTAATAAGTAGTCTTTCCCCTTGATAAATTACCTTGCCTTAAGCCATTCTCCTTTGATTGATTGTTTTTGCAATTAAATCATTGTTTTGCTTAAGTCCTCGTTAGTTTGGTTTGGATTGTTTCTTGTTTGGTTTGATCTTTGTTTGAGCTTAATTTAGCTTTTGTTTAAGTTCTAATAGTATTCTTTTAGTTCAATTCTAAATTCGACATGCTTTAACTTAAATTTGAATCTTATAGTCCTATTGTGTTATTTCTAGGTTCCTTGTGGATTTGAGATAATAGGACTATAAGAACCAAACTTATAGTTATTTGGACTAAAAGCAAACGTGTTGTCGTGTTTCATTAAAGATGAGTTTTAAGAATATGGAACACGCAGTTCATATTTAAATGAACCATGTTTTATTTTATATGATTGTCATATAATATAGTGAAGAGTATGTTGTTTTACTTTTCAAATGGAAGTTATGATTTTCATAATCTAAAGTTAATGGAGTCAATAGGGATCGGGGCCGAATACTTTTGAGTCTGGTGGTTAGCATAATTCTAGTTAATAACTTGGCATTAGGGATTTATCATTCCTCACTAATAGTAAACTAAAAATGGAACGGATTTGGGTTTCAGACTAAGAATCAGACCTCATTGATCTAATTAATGACAAACAAACAAAAATGTTAACAAATTAGGTTTAGTGATCTAATTGTTGACAAAAAACATGATTAAAATGGCTATATTTTGAATTTAATCCTGAAGTAAATACACTCTGTCAAATAATCAAAGGTTCCCAATAATCAAATTCACATAAACACCACTGAGCCGAGTCTCGCTTCTGTTGTTATCTCATCGCTGTGTTTTTCTTCTTCTCCAAGTACTTACTCCTTCACCAGATTATTTGCCTATTTCTTTTGAATTGATACTCAGTATGTTCATAATACATCTATAATTGATAAGTTTTAAAATGAAAAGATTATATATACATTAAGTGTTTAGTTGAATGTGAAGGAATAATATATGAGATGCGTGTTAATTAAGTGAACAGCTTAATGTTTTTTGTTTGTCGGTGAATGATGTTAAAGTTTCATGGCAGTGATAATGAAAAGAATCCCTAATACATTCATAATATAACTTTAATTCAGTTCCAAATATATAAAATATTTAAAATTTTAGTTTCTTTATGTATTAATTTAGTCATATTCAGATTTTATTGGCTCTTACGATCTTATGATAGAGACAAATGAAAACGACAGTGAGAGGATTAGCATTTCTTTTCACCAAATGGAGACATTTATAATTCATCAAATTTAATAGTTTCACATGAGACAACATAATTTTTTTAAATCGAATTGGTAAAAAAAAAAACAACAGAACTATATATTTAACTAATTGATTAAAGATATTTCGATTAGCTTTGTAAATTAGTAAATAACATATAATATACAAATTAAGCAGAGAAAGGCAAAGAAATAAGTATTGATGAATGGGCTGAATTGTAAGAACAGCTCATATATTCTTAGCATCTCTATTTGACTATTCTAATGCATGCATGTTAAACATTCCAAGATTGCACCTATGCGTTCGTGTTCATAATTGACCCCAGACAAAAAAATAAATGACTTCGATTATGATATATTTGTATGTAGGGCTTCTTTTATTATTTCCCATAAATAGGCATCCGGTTTCTATTCCTCTTTGATGCTAGGAGAAGAAAATTTTTTTTTAAGATATGGACTTTGGCTATGGATCAGATCTTATCGATCCAATTATAAGAGTAAGGTTGACAAAAAAAAACAATGAAAAAAATCTTAAATAATTCATTAAGAGTTAACTTCAAAGAATCGAATAGTGATATGAACTTAGCTCAAATTATATAAGATTTAAGAAATAAAATTGAGAAATCAGAGTTTCAGGTTCTGAATTTCCCAACCAGAATTTCAGGCTCTGCAAATCTTCACTAACAAAACACATAATCCTCTCCACTCTACAACACATCAATTGTAAAGAAGAGGAAAGCAACCTAATGGGCCTTATGGGCCTATCAATACCCCCATCCCGAATTTCAGCTTGTCCTCAAGCTGATCCTGTGTAAATTGTTGCTGCAGATCCACCAATTGAGTCCAAGAATCTTCATGAGAAAACAAACCCCTCCAATGAACCAACACTTCAATCCAATACACACGGTTCTCTATTAGTGGAAAGAAGCTCCTCTTGTCTCCATTTGTCTCCTCCATTCTTCCATTTGTTTGTATTTAAACTTCCAGTCTTTAGGAAATTTCCTCTGCTTCCTTGTACTTTCAAACTCTTGCTATTCTGACCTATACACACGAACAGTTCTTTTCAATGAATTTGTCTCATAAGTGAGTTCATTTGCACAAGCTGTGATCTCCTGAACTAGCTTTGATGCCTTCTTTTGGTCTATCCAATAAATGAACACAACCGCCGCTGAGTTACAGCATATCACCAACGTGCACAGCCCAAAAAACCAAGACGAAACCAGCAGATAGATCAAAGCCCTTGTACCCTGATACTTATTGCAAAATTTCTAGTTCATATCATTCCCAATAACTCTTGGGACTTGCTGACAATCTGATCCAAGTCTTCTTCTAAGAGTGTAGTGTAGTGTTACCCTTTTAGCAAGAGGTATACACCTCTCAACGGTTTTCATGCCTTTCTTAAGGAGATATTGATTCCACATCCTTGGACTGAAGGGAGATCCAACCAGTCTAACTAGACGCCCTTCCCTAAGTAGGAGTTCATCTATCATGACAGCCAGTTCCAACAACAAAAGAACACAAAAGTGATGACTCCACCTAAAATTCCCAATCAGCTCATTAGCAATCTTACCAACTCGAAGCGGTCGATACATCAAAAGCTTGAATCCATTGCCAACGACGTTAAGAGTACAAATTACAAGGAATTTACCAAGCACTTGGTCAACTTTTAGCAAAAATGTTGCTAAATGTTCTGTCTTGTGTGAGCTTGTTTTAAGGGCATTTAAAACTAGACTTCCTTTACCTTCTAAGCCTTCTTTAACTCCAGATTGAAGAGGAATTTTCAACAACTTATGAATACTCTCTAGCTTTGAATGCTCAGATTTTAAATTAGTTCCTAGCTCTCTGTCCATCAGTTCCGGGTTCAACTGCATGTATATTGCCAAAAGATCGACCTTGTCCACTTTCAGCATGCCATTGTGATATATTATCATCTCCAAAGCTTTCTCCTTAACTGTATTTAGTTGAGAACCCGGAATTTCACTTCCCATCATAAGCCCAGCTTTATCATTTTTTAAAACTTGGAAGAATTCTTCACAGCCTTTTGATTTTATGCCTTGATGCTCAATGTTTCCACCAGAAAGAGATGTCTCCAAAAACAAATTCCTTGCCAAGAGCCTCTGCATATATTCTGTCATAATTTACAATTGAAAAGGTAGGTTAGCTCTTACATCAATAACCTCAGATTTCTCTCTTAGTAATTCACATCTCTCTTGCAAATCCTTTGTCTTCTCCCTAGAACCATCTGTTTTTAGCATTGGCGTTTCATTTGAGTTTTCCAATAGTGTATTCTTGTCCACTACTGTCTTCACTTTTGCTGCTCCAGCCATAACCTTAGAACTCAGTCTATTGACATGTTGAACATGAACAGATTCTCTCTTGAGCTTAGATGTAGTTTCCAAACTCTGTCTCCACTCTTGACTCAAAGCCTTTGGTCAGCGTCCTGCTTTGGAAATANGCGTCCTGCTTTGGTCATCTTGTCTTTGCAGGGTCTCGCTTTTTGTGGAGATTCCATAGACTTGGCATACCTGTCCTTGGTGCGCAATCGGTGGCTCTTTCCTTAGGAGTTTCTCGAGTTTCTCGTTCATGATCTCCATCACTCCCGCAGGTACCAAAGAAAACCTTTCTTGAAATC
Organism: Lepidium africanum; assembly: GCA_900406405.1. Taxonomy (NCBI): domain Eukaryota; kingdom Viridiplantae; phylum Streptophyta; class Magnoliopsida; order Brassicales; family Brassicaceae; genus Lepidium; species Lepidium africanum. The sequence goes on along the minus strand of OVAX01000838.1, from coordinate 54,031 downwards.
ATGTACCTTTGTAAGTTCATGTCTCAATTTTTTAATTTCATTTTCTGCTTTTGCAGACTGTACACTAAACATTTGAGCATTCTTCTCTTGTACTTCAGGTTGTAAACCATTCACGAAAATCCCCTCTAGCTTTTCATTAGAAAGAATTGCTCAAATAGAGCAAAAGTTTAAGAAAATGACAGAAATAGTTTTTGTTAAAACAGAAAAATGAAGCAAAAGGTGCAATTACTATTGCACCCTTTTAATTTAAAAAAAAAATCGGAAAAAAATGAGAAAACGAAACTTTTCGTTTTCTTCTTCTCCACTTTGCCATTTCTTCTTCTTCTTCGTTTGCTGCCACGATTTGGGATTCTGTGTTTTTGGGATTATGGGTTTGGGGATTCTTTGCGGCCACGATTTGGAAATGTGGGTATTTGAGTTTTTGGTGTGACGCATTCGTCGCCATCGCCGTCTTCTCTGTTTGTTCGCCGTCTTCTTCTTCGCGGCAACGATTTGGAAAAGGGTTTGTTTCGGATCTGAGTTAATATGGTATAGTTGAAGCAAGTTGGGTAAATGTTGGCGGAGAAGTTTAGTTATAGTTTAGTAGAGTTAGGCTGAAGCTTGGTAGAGATAGGCTATATTGTGGTAAAGTGGGGTAAATGTTGGCGGAGATGGGTTATTTTTTTGTAGAGTTAGGCTGAAGTTTGGTAGAGGTAGACTATAGTGTGGTAAAGTGGGGTAACTGTTGGTGGAGATGGGTTATAGTTTAGTAAAGTTAGGCTGACGTTTGGTACAGATGGTTAAATTTAGTAGAGTTAGGCTTAAGATTGGTAGAGTTGGTTATGGTTTTGTAGAGTTAGGCTTTAGATTAGTAGAGTTAGGTTATTGTTTAGTAGAGTTAAGTTACATTTGATAGAGTTGATTTTGACTATACTGTATATCGTATGTTCTCATTAACAGGTATTGATGAGGCCAAGGAGTACCCGGATAAGATTTCCAAACGCGGTCTTGTAGTGACGAAGAACCAAAGCATAAACCACTATTGCCATCTGAATTACATTAGTAATATGATCAAGGGTATTGGTGAAGATGCATACATGGACATAAAGGAGAGCTCTTGCCTTGGGGTTTTTTTTTGAAGCTCGCTGACTCCAACTACACGTTTACAGGGAGGCATGTACAATACTTATTGGCACACCAGCTAGCGACTAGAAAGAAGTATGAGATATGGGTCTTGATTGGTTGTCAGCCTATGAGGTTTTCTCTGCACGAGTTTGAGGAAATCACGCAGCTTAATTACGATATGGTTGATGAGTCTTCTTATGTGGACGAGGTTGCCCATGGAGATCTTTGGGGGGTATGGGTTTACTAGTTGGTGAAGCCCCTACGTGGGTAGAGTTGAAAAAAGTGTTGGGGAAATGTAGACCGTGGTCTTTTGAGAAGAGGAAGATGGTTGGCTTGCTAGTGGTTTTGCATGTTGGTGTTTACGGTTGTCACTCAAATAGTCGGATTCCATCTAGTTCTGCTAAGTTGGTTTCAGATTTAGAGAAGTTTGAGAGGCATCCATGGGGAAGAGTTGCATTTCAGGAACTGATGAGATCGCTCAAAAGTGCAGTCTACAAAAACGAGTCTTACACTATTCATAGGTTTGTGCACTCGCTTCTCATCTGGGCATTAGAGTTTATCCCCTTAGTAACATAACTTTTTGGGGAGAGAAGAGAAGGTGTCGATCTTCCCCTTCTACGCTGGAGACCAATCAAGAAACAAACCATGGAAACAAAAGTCATTGTGAAGTTGGAGCAGCGAAACATAGAGGATGGAAAGGTAAATTGCTTTCGTAGTAAAGTTCACTTATGTATGATAGAGTTCAGTTTTGTATTAATAGAGTTAATCCATGACGTCGTAGAGTTCATTGTATATGAGATAGAGTTCAGTTTCGTATTGATAGAGTTAATCCATGACAACTTAGAGTTCATTGTATATATGATAGAGTTCATTTAGATGATTGGTAGAGTTCAGTTTCGTATTGATAGAGTTAATCTATGACGACTTAGAGTTCATTTATTTCATTTAATAGAATTCAGTAACTGTTTGGTAGAGTTAATTTATGTTTAGTAAAGTTGAATATGTGTTTAGTAGAGTTAATTTACATCGTAATAGAGTGGGTTTGGAAAGTTGAATATGTGTTTAGTAGAGTTAATTTATATTGTAATAGAGTTTGTTTTTGTTTAGTAGAGTTCAGTAAATGTTTGGTAGAGTTGTTCGTATGAGTAGTAGAGTTCATTTTTGATTAGTAAAGTTGCTCCTACTCTTCTTTCAGGTACGTGTAAGGTCTCTACGTCCAATGCCTCTGGAGATAAGCCCTCTTTGGCCTTACAAAGCTGAAGATCTGAAAGTGGACATCATGCTCGGAGACATAATCGAGGGCACTCTAGATGAGTCCTTTTGGGAGAAAAAGGGTAAGAGGAAGGCATATACTGATGTTGAGGATAGGAAAAGCAAGCAGTCAAATCATAGTTCTCATTCAAAGGAGGCGGTGAATAAGGTCATTGAAAAGAAGAAAGAGGTAGAGAAGAGGCGACGGGATATACCAAAGGAGAAAGAGAGGACGCCAGAGATAGAGGACTCAACTACTTTACTGGATGTGATAAAAGGCGTCAAAAAGGCAAAAAAGACGAAAGAGTTGAAGGGAGAAAAGGAGTCGAGTGCCTTGATTGAAACTCTCCGAGGTTTGACCAAAACCTTTGAAGGGATGAGAGCAGACCAGAATGTGTTGGCCGAGCGTATGGTTCATCTCGAGGAGAACAGGATAGACATGTCCATGCTCACTGACCGGATTGCAAGGTTGGAGCGTAATAGTTTAGATCAGACGACATTGCTTGATAGGCTTCTTAGGCTGGAGGAGAATAGGGTGTCACCAGTTATATATACCCTGGAGAACAACAAGGATGAGAACGAGGGTGCAGGTCTAACAAATTCACCATTTCGGACTCCTGAACACGTTGTAGACAATGTAGACAACGTAGGAAAGGCTGAGAACAAGGCTGAGAACGAAGTTGCTCCTAAAGATCTAGATCCCAACTCGGTATGTAAGGCTCTATTTAAATGAGACTTACTGTGATTGATGTTTGTATCTTGCCTATTATCTTTTACAATCTGTGTATGTGTGTATGTAAAAGTAGTGTGTGGTTAACTTTGGTAGGGCTTATTTATATGGTTTGGTCAAGTTATGTGTATCATTTGATATACTCTACCAAATAATTCGTATGTTTAATTCATCTCTACCAAATCATATAAATTAACTCTACCAAACAATCAAGCTGACATAGTAGAGTTATTCTTTGCAAACACTTGGATGGAGCGGCATAAACTCGTGGATTTTGACTCGGACTCTGAAAAAACGCCTAGTGTTGGATCAGCTGCAACGAACGTTGATCATAACATCATTAGCCTAACATCAGATTCTCTCCTAGATGACTTTGGACCGTCCCAGGCAACAACAAAACATACCATCCCCCTGGACCAGGTAACGTTACATTTAGTATAGTTGATCCACTGTACTAAAGTTATATAATAGAGTTCATTGTATATATGATAGAGTTCATTTTGAGGATTGGTATATTTCAATTTCGTATTAATAGAGTTAATCTATGACGACTTAGATTTCATTTATGATAGAGTTGATCCACTGTTTGGTAGAGTTCATTTATGTCTGGTAAAGTTTAATATGTGTTTAGTAGAGTTAATTTATTCCGTAATAGAGTTTGTTTTTGTTTAATAGAGTTCATTTATGTTTGGTAGAGTTATTTTATTCTATAATAGAGTTAATTTTGTCGTGATAGAGTTAAAGTTATGTTTGATAGAGTCAACATTAATCGTGTTGTTTTAAAGAATAAATGGATTATTCAGACGCATGAGACATCCGACCCTCTCAGCCCATTATCACGGGTTGTTAGGAATCCAGAGAGAGAAGACTATACCGAAGACGCTCTTGATAAGAGACCATACGGCGAGAAATATAATCAGACTTTAGCAAAGAAAACAAAGCCAGGAATGTCACAGCTCGGCGTCATAAACCTTGTGGAGTCTCCAATAAAGGGTAAAGTAAGCAAGGAGGAGGTAATACGTATGGAAGACGTGTTACCAAGAGAGGCTAGGGAATGAGTACTCGCTGCAAACCAGGTAGAGGCTCTATTAAACCAAAACAAACTCTATTACGGAATAAATTAACTCTACATAATTAACTTTACCAAACAAAAATGAACTCTACTATTAAATTAAACTCTACCAAACAGTTTCTGAACTCTATTAAATGAAGAGTTAATAGAGTTAAGCTATCTTTGGTAGAGTTCATTATCATTTATAGTCAATTTAAGCTATCATTGGTAGAGTTTAAATACGTATATAGTAGAGTTATGTTGTGTATGGTAGAGTTCATTTACTGTACTATTTTACTTCTTTCTTATTGTGTATCAATGTTACAGGTATCCCCTTTCATAGGCTATTCCGTTGTCAAGAGGATTCATAAGCACGTGGTTCATTCTCCCGCTGTATATGATCCTTTTGGGCCGATTCCAAAAATTAAAATACTTCGGCTACGTGACTATGTGTTGCATGAATTGTAAGTATCATAATCTGTTATTTTCAGAGTATAATAAACCAACTTCATGATTTATGGGCTATTTGTAAATCATGTAGGGCAATTACGGTCGATGGTAACTCGAGTCCAATAGCGGATTTCTATCTCCACTTGATGTCCCCAAAACAGAAGTGGCCTGTTGAACAATATGGGTAGCTCCACGATTTGGTAAGTTCAATATAGCATGGTAGAGTTGAAACGTGTAGTAGAGCTAGGTTTCTCATGGTAGAGTTGGGTTTAAAACGTGTAGTATAGCTAGGTTTCTCATGGTAGAGTTTAAAACGTGTAGTAGAGCTAGCTTTCTCATGGTAGAGTTTATGTACATTAATACTTGAGTTAAGTTGCCTATAGTAGAGTTCATTTAATATAGTTTATCTTCACTTTTTGTATTACAGCATATGTCAGCCGGTATGAATCTTTTCCAGCAAAGATCTTTAGAACATCCCTCCCCATTCAGAAGTAGCCGGATTGCTTTCCTCGATCCACTGTTTTGTGGATGCTAGTGTAACCAATATAACAGAGATTTTGTGAGGAATGAGGGTGGTTTTGTATGGACGAATGGGTTTAGAGAGGTCTTCCATAGAATTCAGCCTTCATTTTGTGCCACCAACCGGATGAGACGTAGATACACTTTACATTGCTCACAACATTAGCAACTACCATTGGGTGGCCTTAGAGGTTGATTTGATACAAGGAAAGATTCGAGTTTACTTTACCGACCCTAGTTGCACGCCCGCTTCTACCGTTCAGCAGTCATGCAAGTAAGTTACTTATAGTAAAGTTTGTTTTCAGTTTAACAGGGTTTGTTAAGTTGATTGGTAGAGTTGTTCACGTATTAATAGAATTGTGCAATGAGTAGTAGAGTTGTTCATTTAGTAGTAGAGTTGATTTTAGGTTGGCTTTAGTTTGGTAGAGTTCTTCAAGGTTTAGTCGAGTTATGCACAGATGAGTAGAGGTGATTTAAGGTTGGCTTTTTGTTTGGTAGAGTTGTTCGAGGATTGATAGATTCGTATTTTTTACATACTGTATGTCCCTTTCATGTAGGGCGTACGCCGAGATGATTCCACAGATGATCAAGTATTATTCAATGTCAGAGATGCGTCCGCATGTTAGTTTGGATACGTTCAAAATAATGCGTGTTCTTAAGGGCACTCCGCATAATAAACAGTCAGGCGACTGTGGCGTTTACTGCCTGAAGATGATCGAGTGTTTAGCCCTCGGATGCAACTTCGAGGGATTGAATGATGAGTACATTAGCTTCACACTGCTGAAATATGCCATTGACTTTAGAGAGCAACTTCCAGTGGAGGAGACTATTGTGTACACTGATCCAGGTCCCCAACAATTGTGTGACAAGGCCGTTCTCCTTTCAGCTTCCTAGGACTTTCTGTTGGAATGGTAGACTTATGGTAGAGTTAATTATGGGTAGTAAAGTTAGCCTAACTTAATGGTAGAGTTAATTTTGGTCGTACGCTGAAACCATATATCGCATGATGCGATCTTTTATACTCTTGAAGGACCAATATTAGTTTTTGGTTTTGGTCCTTCCATAGTATTTATATACTTTTTGTAATAACAACAACAATTAGGTATGCGATTTTTTGTTATGCGACGACAACAACAATTAGTTATGAAATCAATTACGAACTCGACTAAACAAGTAAGTAGAGTACACTACTCTACCATACCTGAATTAACTCTACCATTCAAGTACAAACTCTATTAAACAAACATATACATACATAGAGTACAAATTCAAGAATGAACTCTTTCACTACATGTACGGGCATTGTGACCTACTTTTTTACATTTTGAACAAGCTGACCCTTTCCTTGGCTGTTTTGCCTCTCCGAAACACTCGAACCATCTTTTTATCCTTGATTTCTTTGGTCTTCCTGGTTGTTGACAAACGTTTGGCAGATTACACACCTTACGGCTCACATCCAACAGAACAGGTATTGCAGCATCCCTTGGAAAAACACTACCGGAGTAGGTGTTGTACAGGTAGGTCGTGTGATAGTAGATATGAGTAAGTTCGATTATTGGCCGTTTCCATGCGTCGGCAACGACAACGGCATGCACACAAGGAATTTTTTCGACGTCATACCGCTTGCAAGAACACGTCTTTTCAGTCAAATTGACCAAATGAGAAGATTCTGATCTTGTAACAACAGCCTGGTGTTTGTCTATGTCCTGCACATTGTACTGCCTAGCTTCCTTAACAAACAAGTTTCAACTCAATCAAAGGTGAATAAACTCTACTAAAACAGAATGAACTCTACAATAAGTAAACCAACTCTACTCTTAATAACTAAACTCTACTACAATAGAACTACGAACTATACTACAAGAGAAATACGAACTCCACTAAAACAGAATGAACTCTACTATAAATGATAAACTCTATTATAAATGAAAACAAGAGTTAACTCTGCTACAAGAGAAATACGAACTCTACTAAAACAGAATGAACTCTACTATAAAGAATAAACTCTATCAGCAGTACGAGATACCTTTAGGAGCTTCTCAATAGACGTACTTAGAATAGTTGACATGAGACTAGCCTTAGTTTTCCTCTTCACGAAATAGCGTGTTAACATCGCCCTAATTGCATCTACAAGCTGCACAATGGGGAAAGCTCTTGCTTCGAATAAAGCATGGTTGATTGATTCTGCTATGTTCAATGTAGTAAAATTGTATATATTTCCGGGAAAATGAACCCGACTCCACAACCGAATATCAGCTCTTCTCAAGTACTCATGAAGCCTTAAATCTAACGCCTGAATCTAAGCAAATATAGTGTTGAACTCATCAACCCTAAACGCAGTGGCAGCTTTCTTGAAAAACTTAAAGGGCTCCCCCCCTCTAAATTTTGACAAAATGTTCTTACGTAGGTGGTAGGTGCAAATTCCACGAGAGGAAAGTGGGTACACATTCTTTATAGCTTTACCAATGGATTTATGCCTATCTGATATGATGGCAAGTTCTCTGTCATCAGGGATAACACGGTTGAGCTGTCTAAAAAACCATTCCAAAGACTCATCATTCTCGGTATCAACCACACCGAAAGCCATAGGAAATATGTTGAAGTTGTCGTCTTGCATGGTAGCAGTTAGTAGAGTACCTTTATACTTCCCTTGCAAAAAGGTACCATCAACAACAACAACTTTCCTTATATAAGGAAAACCTCTAATACTTGCATCGAATGCTATGAAAAGAAACTTGAACCTGTCTTGCCCATCTACTTCGAGCTTGATTAGGGTTCCTAGATTCGCTCTTCTAATAGCAAACAAGTATGAAGGAAGTTCTTGGAAACTACTTTCAGAAGTTCCTGAAACTAGGGCTCGTGCTTGGCTTAGAGTATGGTGTGTTTTCCAGTACTTCAACTGCATAAATTACAGTAGCCAAAGGTAAATAACATACAAACTAAAGGAAGCGTAACTCTGCTATAAACAAATTAACTCTATTATAGGAAGTGTAACTCTACTATAAGCAAATTAACTCTACTAAAACAAATTAACTCTACTATAGGAAGCGTAACTCTACTATAAACAAATTAACTCTACTATACTATAGGAAGTGTAACTCTATTATAAACAAATTAACTCTACTATAGCAAGCGTAACTCTACTATAAACAAATTAACTCTACTATACTATAGGAAGTGTAACTTTATTATAAACAAATTAACTCTACTATAGCAAGCGTAACTCTGCTATACACAAATTAACTCTACTATAGGAAGCGTAACTCTACCATAAACAAATTTAACTCTATTATTTCTACATTAACTACTAATTAATATTTCAAACTCTATTAAGCTATCATTCTAACTCTATCATATATGAAGATTGTACCTTCAGTCCGAATTGCTTTTTCATTGAATCAGCAACGTGATTAGGAAGAATAGAAGGCCCAATACCACCTACGAATTCCATGTACAATCGTGCTAAGACTTCAGTAGACGCTTGGTGTGCACGACCTGATCTCTTTGTCACAGAACAATTATGTTCTCCCCTATACTTTCAGAAAAAGAAACAACCGATATTGCCAATAGGTGAAGCTCACACTCTCCATTGACAGTTTACTGCCCAACATTTCACATCCAACACTGTCTTCGATGAAGCCACAACATCGAAGTCAAACCTTTGTAAAACGGAAAGAATCTTTGACCTCATCATGAGTTCTTTTTTTGATGAGTACCGTTGCCCAATAGCCAATTCTAGTGCTGAAACTTCTATGTCCAAATAATCTGCTTTCAAATCCAACTCCATTGTTTTCCCTGAGAGGTTTTTCTTCTCTTCTTCCTTGGATTTCCTACGAACAGTGATATAATCTTCATCATCCGAGCTTGCGCCATCCATATCATCGTAATAGTCGAATCTGAAATCTGCATCTTCGTTGTCAACATGTTCAGTTTTGTGTTTCACATTTTCTGGCATATGCTTGGTATTTGGTCCACCTCTACTAAACCTTAGATCAACTACACTACCCTTCTGATCAACTCTACTGGACCAAGAGTCAATTCTATTTGACCAAGGATCAACTCTATTATACAACGCATCATAGTTCTCCCACTTACAATGGAATTTCCCGTCACCGTTACCTTCTTCGGGGAAACTCACTGAAACACGAGATCTAGTGGAAATCTCTACACATAGACGAATTGCTTCTTTACAAAATTGTTGCACAAACACTTGCAATTGTCTTTTGTTACTTACAAAGACAGGGGGAGTATCTGGTGGTAGTGAATGAATGACTACATTTGACAAATAGCTTAATTTTACCTTATGAATTTGTTGATTCAAACCGAAATCGGCATACACCATCCCTAGAAATTCATCAAACCTTGTATCCTCACCAATGCCTATGATCCGACAGCCGTAGGAAGCATCCACAAAAAAACTCCATCGACTTTCTTTAAAATTCCAACTCCCACAAACCAAAATGATTTGATCCATAGATCCAAACACTAAAGGCCAATAAACTCTACAATGAAAGAGCTTGAATGAAGTAAAAGGAGCTTAAAGGGAGCTCCAATGGCATTGGCGTCATTTATCGAGGAAGATGTTAGGTGAGCGGCTGGTGTGCTAATAATTGAGGGGTAAATTTGTAATTTCAACTCTACTATGTAGTCTAGGTTTTCACCATCAATTCTACTACAAAGGTCATTAACTCTATTACGCAGAGACTTCAAATCTACTACACACTGCTTTTTCATACACTTCAACTCTATTATAGTAGAGTTTAACTCTACAAAGATATGATTAACTCTGTCACGTTGACTCAATTAGTTTAGTTAGAGTTGATAAAGCGGGAAAATAAACTCTACTACGCAGAGACTTCAACTCTACTATACACTGCTGTTTCATACATTTCAACTCTATTATAGTAGAGGTTAACTCTACCAAGATATGATTAACTCTGTCACGTTGACTCGATTAGTTTAGTAAAGTTGATCAATGCGGGAAAATAAACTCTACTATGAAGAATCTTTAACTCTACTATACACGGCTTTTTAATTCTTGTCAACTCTGTTATGCACCGTTTAACTCTACTAAGATATTATTAACTCTATCACGTTGCACTCGATTAGTTTAATAGAGTTGATCAATGTGGGCCCGCTTACGTGCCAAGTTTCATTAATGGCAGTTTCGTAAATACATTTTTTGTTTATTCATCAAACAAAGGGCAAAATGGTATTTATAGAATTAAAAAAAAAACTATTCTAGTAATTTTCAAACATTTGCTCTATATAAATAATTAACTCTTAATTTGGCTCTAATCTAGCAAATCACCCTTTTCATTATTCAAACTAAAATCTTGTGGTATCAACTCCTTAAATTGGTGGACATATTCTTCCCAACTGTACCAGTTCAAGGCATCCCAACTTAGACTTAGAGAAATCGATTCCAGCTTCTCTTGTTCCACATATTTTCCCTTAGATTTTGCCACACCCTTCAAATCCTTTATATAAGAGAAATAGTATGCTTTATGCATTATCATTCCACATAGAAGCTCTCCATTAGGGCATATATGCTGCTCTATCCTCTTCTTGTCTCTTTGCTTTTCCCCCATCCTAAAATTCAGCTTGTCCTCAAGCTGAGACGTAGTATCCAAGCTGCTTCTATTGATACTCGAAACATCTTTAGCTTCCTCTGTATCCAAAGACATGCATCTAGTTTCATCTAAGCCAACAGAACTCGTTTCCATTGGAACTGATGTTTGTCTTGGAAGATGTTGCAGTCTCCTGACTGGAAAGGATAGAGCTCGAAATTGTGAGTCCTGCGAACTTGATATTAGATCTGATGAATCTGAGGTGGGACCGTAAGCACCGCTAGTGCAATCAGCTCTTTTACTACCCTTATATCTTATAGTTGCATTTCCATCATGAGATGAGCCACCAATGACAAGTCTATCAACCGAATTCCGAGTGAATTCTTCTTTTATTGAGGCTGCCACATTATCTGATTTAACCACAAGAACTTCATCAGGATTCCCATTCCCAGTCATTCCAGTCGATATATCATTCTCTACCGATGAAGTCATTTTGTTTATCCCCACTTTGTATGTAACATCCATGCATTCACTCACATCTTTGCATTCACTCACATCTTCTTTATCCACAAGACATGTTTGTTTTAACACAATTAAGGTCTGAGTTGGAGACTTTGTCTTAGCTTTTCTTACACGCAACAACATCCTTTCTAAAAATTGAGACCAGCTGATGAAAGGATCACGACCAAGCTCCCCATTAAACTAGTTGAGTGCATCCCCTCTTAAGCTCAAAGGAATCAATTCCATCTCATGACCCATAAATTCTCTGATTCGAAAATACCTTTCTGCTTGCACAATCCATCCATAAGGGTATTCTCCATTGAAGATTGGTAGTTATATCTTCCTCAATAAGCTACCAATNACAATCCATCCATAAGGGTATTCTCCATTGAAGATTGGTAGTTATATCTTCCTCAATAAGCTCTCTCGAGTTGCCCAATCTTTGGACACTGAAGGAAACACAGGTGGTCCAGGTCCTCTGTCGTATTTGTCCTTGTCTGGCCAGTTTATGGGAACCAGTATTTGTGTCGAACACTTGGCATGCGCTACCTGAGACGAAACAGACCCAGTTCTTCTATCTTCATCTCGCTGCAGATGGTTCATAATCTGCAAAAACTTGGAGTCCATCGATCTCAGCTGAAGATCAATGTCCTTATTTGTCCTTACCTTTGACTCAATCACCGTCTGGACAGTTCTCGTCAATCTCTCTACACGAGACGTGAGTTCCACCACCGAGTCCTCCATCGTCATACGCTCTGGTGTCTTCGACAGCAAACTCTAGATTGTTTCTTCCCCAGCCATCATTGGCTCTGATACCAATTTGATATGAACTTAGCTCAAATTATACAAGATTTAAGAAATAAAAAGAGAAATCAGAGTTTCAGGTTCTGAATTTCTCAACCAGAGTTTCAGGCTCTGCAAATCCTCACTAACAAAGCACATAATATTCTCCTCTCTACAACACATCAATTATAAAGAAGAGTAAAGCAACCTAATGGGCCTTATTTTTTGGAGTTTAGATTATAGAGTGAACTTTTTTGTCACAAAATTTTATTTATCTAAATGTTGAAACAAAAAAATCATTTGATCAAACACATTGCCCTATAATTTTCTTTTAAAATGTACAAAATCGCGGACAATTATTTAAGCTAGTTATATATATCGCTCTAACAAAACTGACCCTCTTTTATCAAAAACAAAAAAAAAACAAAACAAAACTGACCCTCACCAATGATAGTGTTTTTATACCGACGAGGCTGTTTGGATTGTACACCGACTGTTGAAACGACCACATAAATGAATAAAATACATCAACGTCGAGATACAAGGACATGGCACTCGTTGAGTACACACATCACCAACTTAAAAACATTTTGATACACTCAACAAATAAATGTATGTATACTCAGATTTAAAGTTAACAATAGTATCAAACGTTTTTTTGTTTTTTGGTTTTCAATAGTATGAAACGTTGCCTGGTTTAGTATCTACATTTCAATATCTGTCCAAGAACTCCCTTGTTCGAGTTTCATTGGGGACATCTACTACTACACTTTCCGGACATGCAAATATATGCTTTTGGTTCCAAACTTTACGATAGTTAAAAAAAAAAAGTGTTCATCTTCAACTGCCACAACGCATTTAAAATATCAATGACTTGTTGGCTTCGTCATATATATAGATAGCTACTAGCCAAATTGCAAAGACTAAACTTTTAAATTTAGTGAATAAAAAATCCTACAAAATCTGAATAGTATTCAAATCAAATCGGATCATGGTCTAAAATTCACTATGATCGCTCTTCTACGATAAAGTTTGAGTTTTAAGAAAAATTTTAGTCATCAATAGACGTATCTAATAACTAAAAAAGCCTCTAATTTTTTTTCAGCAATTTGATAAACAATAATTTTATTCATAACCAAATTCTCCCTCTTCCAATCCTCTAACAATATTATAAAGGGTAATCACGACTCTTTGGAATCGAATTTCTAAATTTCAATAAATTTCAAGGATTATTTAGTTTAAGTTCGAGTTACAAACTATAATTTGGTACAGATAATAGTATATTAGTTACAAAAATCATAAGAATCCTCAACCAAAAATTTGGCTCCATTCTACAAGCATCATCCTAATCGAATCAAAATCAATGCCTCAAAATCTCAAAAATCTGACACCGTGTTCATATAATGGAAGGTTGACGGCGGATGATTATCATTTACAATGATGATTGGAAAGGATTATGATGATGATGATCTGTTTTTGGAGGAAATAAAATTACTATATACCTAAAGTCACAGAATATTAGTTTACTCTATAACGCGTTGTTAGAAGTAGTTTAATATTATAATCAAAATAAATTCGTTAAAAGCTTTGTATGTATACAATTTCGACTCGAAAGTCTCTTATTATATAACTTTTTTTAATCAGAAGTATGTTATCGACAGCTTCATTATATGATAGCATACAAAAGAAACCAAGTAGCACATTTATTAATTGGGATATAATTATGGGACATTTCGTGTCGGTATTATTTAAATCAAATTTAATTTTCTAGCTACTTCATTCTTCTTGTTGGTTCCTGCATGAACAACGCATTGTACAAGAGATTCCCTTGTTAACAGCCTCAATTATTTTGAATGGACAAATTATTCATTTTCGATGAATTTCTTCTGTTCGAACTTGACATTTCCAATGTATTTCTGATTAATAAAAACCATCTATTATAGAACGTCAGGAATTTAAATCTGTCGAAAATAGTACAATTTTGTGGGATTTTAAAGAGTAATTTATTTGGCTAGGACACAGGTGAAATTAAGATAAAGAAGAAATCCATAAACATCTAATAACAAAATATAGATAACAAAAGATATATAAAAAATTTATTTTGTCATTATATATATATAGTAGAAACTAATATAAATTTATTTCCAATATTTTTGACCCTAATTCTTGTGTTATATAATATAAGTAATATAAAAATTTTATCGGTTACTCCACTCATTTTCATTTTCGATTAGTTTCAAGTCAGAAGCTTATGATTTTTAATACGACATCAAAACCTAAAGTTATTTTACCATACGCTTTCTCATGAACACGGTTTTCCACATATGTAACATGTATAAGTGACCCAGGTAGTTCCGAGATTTTGGGTTGGATTGTTTCCTATTAATATATGAATAACATAAATGGTTTATAGTTTACCTCAATCATTTTCAATTGATTTTGAGTTGGAAGCNAACATGTATAAGTGACCCAGGTAGTTCCGAGATTTTGGGTTGGATTGTTTCCTATTAATATAAGAATAACATAAATGGTTTATAGTTTACCTCAATCATTTTCAATTGATTTTGAGTTGGAAGCTTTTTTTTTTTTCTCTGATATTGAACAAGAAAGATTACAAAGATATATGAGAAACATTAAACCACAAAGAGACAAAGGATGCATTCAATCTTACAAAACAAAGAGGATGAAAGGATTGCAATCCTATGATATAACCAAATTACAACAATGAATCAAGTCTTTCATACAACCTAAGAAGATCTCGCACATCATTCTCGAAGACAGGTTTATGGACGATGACTTGAAAACACTTACTGGCTTTCTCTAAAACCGATGATTCTCTTCTTTGTAAATGCCAAAATCAACAGATTTCCCAAGAGAGCTAGCAGCAAGAACTTGCTCAAAGATTCTGTGGGATTTTAAATGACTACCATACTCAAAATCAACCAGATACAAAAACAGAACTACCAAACATAAAAACACCAACAACTAAAGGACTAAGGGACCAACAACTAAGGGGAAGAAAAATCCCAGCCAAAAGCTCCATCTAATCCTAGAGATGAACCTTCTACGGATAGAGGAGAAGCATAACTTGATTAAAACTAAACCAGAACACAAGGTCAAAGGTTCAAAACTGAACAAGGAGATGGAATAGGTACATGAGCAACATAGCTAGATAAATCGGCTACAAAACTCACCGATCGAAGACCAGACCACCGGAGAAAGTGGAAGATTATGGTTCCGACTTCCGATTAATCATCTAAATACAATATAAACTAATAAATCTTAACCTTTAATAGTTACATGTGTTAACAATTTTGTTGTAAATCAACTCAAATTTTCACAACTAATCGAGTAATCCCAAACAAAAACAAACAGTTTCACAAGTTGAATTCATTTGAACAAAGCATTATGAAAACATGATTAGTTTGTATAATAGTCAAGAAAAACATGAGTCTCATGACTTAACCATTGAGGAGTCTTCGGTCCCAGCTCACCACATTCTACTGTCTCTCTTTTTCTTCTTAAAGTGAAATATCGAAAAAGAAAACATAAAATTCAACAAAGTCTTCTTATGAAAGTGACTTTGTTTCTTTTTTATTTTCATTTTCGTCGGTTCTATATCCTCTATTTATGTAATAGTCCCTCTCTACACATCTCTTACTTCATTGTCTCAATCCATAAATCTCTCTCTTTCTTCATTGTTAGTTCCTTTGCACAACATTGTAACATGGGAAGACATACTTGTTACAAACAAAAACTGAGAAAAGGTCTCTGGTCTCCTGAAGAAGATGAGAAACTTCTCAATTACATCACCAAAAACGGCCATGGTTGCTGGAGTTCTGTCCCTAAACTTGCCGGTAAAACTCTTTCTGAAACAAAAGCTTATAATCTGTGTTATTCTTCCTTTGACTCACTTACAGAACCAGATTTTTCTGAATCTATATAGGTCTTGAGAGATGTGGGAAGAGTTGTAGACTCAGGTGGATTAATTACTTAAGACCTGATTTGAAAAGAGGAGCTTTCTCTTCAGAAGAACAGAACCTCATCATTGAGCTTCATGCTGTTCTTGGAAACAGGTATAAAAACAAACTTAACAACGCTCTGTTTCTAAAAACAGAGTAATTTCTGATTTCTCTTGTTTTTGTATCAGATGGTCTCAAATTGCTGCGAGACTTCCAGGAAGAACCGATAACGAGATTAAGAATCTTTGGAATTCTTGCATTAAGAAGAAGCTGAAGCAAAAAGGCATTGATCCTAATACACATAAACCTCTGGATATCTCCAAGTCTACATGTTTCTCCAGAGGAACTAATCAAGACTTGTTTGTCAAGGAACCTTCTGAATTTGCCTTCACCAACTCAGTTTCAATCGACAATTCACTCTCTTCCATGATTCCTGCGCAATTCAATATCGATAATTCTGTCTCGGCGATTCTTCTTCCTCCTCTTCCAGAGAATTCATCAAGCACTGTGTCTGGAGAACATCATGTAAAAGTTACAGAGCCTAATTGGGAATCAAACTGTGGAATTTTGAGCCACCTCGAGAATCCTGGATTGGAAGAAATCAAATGGTCCAACGAGTATTTGAACGAATCATGCTTCTCTAACCTAACATTCGTGAAATCAGAGACAGATTTTAACTCTAATAATGTCTTTCCTTGGAGCCAAACCCAAGCTTTTGACGTGTTCAACAAGGATCTTCAGAGAATGGCTTTCTCTTTTGGTCAGACACTTTAGTTTCTTTTGGTCAGAGAAAACTGTAAATTTTAGTTTCATAAATAAGAATAAAATCAATGCAATTCTTTTGTTAAAGTGATAATGATTGTGTGGACAAATCATAAGTTATGTATTTTTGCTTAATCTGTTAGAAGAAGAAAGAAGAACCTAAATGAGTGCATTATTTAATTAAGAAACATGTTTCCTTGAACACATTGTGGTCCAAAGTCACTTCTTTCACCATTTTTTAAGACTTCAGACCTCTGTGGAATCGAATTTACTAATGTAATTCTATAAGCCGATTTTAGTAATCAAGTAAACATTTCTTTTTGGTCTAAAATATCAAGAAAACATTTTTTGCCTACTTTTTGTATTATGAACCCAATTGAGACTAGCATCGCAAAAACCCAATACAAAATGCCTTTCGTATTAGTTACAAGACCCAATATAATAAAATCTGCTTGATTAGGCCCAAACCATATACAAAAGAAAATGAAAAGCCGAATCCTAGTTAGTACTAGGGTCGTAGTCTCCACCGTTTCTTCTTCTTCCTCTATCTGCGTCGTTACCATTTGTGCTTGATTTTGCACATCTCTTACTTCATTTTCTCAATCCATTGTCTCTCTTTTTCTGTAAATTACCAACAGAAAAAAATCATTTTTTTCGTCATTGTTTGTTCCTTTTNTACCAACAGAAAAAAATCATTTTTTTCGTCATTGTTTGTTCCTTTTCCCAGCGTTGAAACAAGAGCAGACATTCTTTTTTTTTTTTTTTGATAAAAAGAGCAGCAGACATTCTTGTTGTGCTGTTTTGTATTAGTGACAGAACCAAATTGAGAATCAAACTATAGAGCCACGAGTAGCCTTGAAAACCCATCTTTGGAAGAAAGGCAATGATCCAACGACACGAACGTTCTTCTTTAACTCAACTTACATGGAATCAGAGACGGCTTCTAACTTCTACATTACCTTTACTTGGAGCCAAAGCCAAGCTTGTGACGTGTTCGTGTTCCCCAAGGATCTTCAGAATGACCTACATTTTTGGTCAGAGCCTATAATTTCATTCTGATCAACAGATTTAGACTGAAACTAATGGAAAAGTACATAAACCAAAATGAGTTTTATGCAAGATCACAGATCCACGATGAGTTTCGTTTTCGTTGGAGATAGCGAAGTGGGCTTTACCAATAACATCACAAAGCCCAGCCACCAAAGCTAAACCTAAGGCTCTCTCAACATCAAAGTATAGCATTTGTTATGAAAGACAAATTAACATTTGACTACTGTAAAGAAAGATCACCAAAAAGAAAAACAGAAATTTTTAGGTAATGCAAATATCTCCTTTTTCCATGTTATTCACATGGTACCAACCCTTTTTCTGACATAGGAGCATGCCCAAGATCATCTACTTATTTTGAGAAACTAGCCTGATCTAGGTTCAAAATGGTAACTACATAATAATCTATTGGTGTTTTTAATGCAATTATGCAAAATTTGTATAATTAGTATAAAATGCAAAATGAAATAGTCTAGTGCGATTAACTAAATTTAAACTAAAAAATTATGACAAAATGTTCATTAGGAAAATAAGTAGGTTTTGATATTTTTTTTTCCTGCTATCATGCAATTATCAAACGTTATTAATTGGAACTATAGCTAATGTTGAGTATGTAAAAAAAATGGATGGAAATTTAGAAGAAAATAAAGTTTAGTAAAATAAAATTAACCGATTTTTAATCTTATTTGGATGACTTCTCAAGATCGAAGAATTTATCTATTTATTTTTTTCCAGTTTTATTTTTCATAAATTAAATCTTAAAACTAATAATGTGGTTTGTACTTTGTACTACTATGTTTATTTCGTGATATTTGCTATATAAACTCAGCTTTTTATGGTAAACTTTTATGATAATAGCACAAAGGTTACTAAACTTTTAACAATATTATGACTACAAAAATTTGGAGCTATTGTAACGATTGTATTGTAACTAAGAATATTTGTAATATTTTGTGATGTTTTATGTACATTTTTGTTACAAAATTTATTTGTTATATTTTTTAAAAAAAAAATCATTGTGACTCTATTTCGTAACAATTTGTGCCAAAATTGTTACTATATTTTTTTCGTCACCAGTATTGTAACGTTTTTGTTACGAATATACATTTGCAATGTTTGTATTGCAACTATTTATCAATCGTTACAAATTTATAAGAATATTTGACAAAGTATGCATTATTGTGACGAAATATTACGTCTCAATACAACTTTTTTCTTGTAGTGTATGTGGAACAAACACGATTCTATAAAGTTGAATTTCGGTGGTAAATGTTACATAATTAAAGATTTAACCACTTGGTCAAAGTCATTTTATTGTTATGCTAATTTAGTTTTATAACAAAATACTATTTAAATTTTATGATGTTTCATAGAGAGTTGTAAAGTTATATATTAAGCACAAATAGAAAATTCTTGATTTCATATCAAGTCATGCAGACAGATTTAAGCATCAACAGCTAAAGAAATAATTGTGTTTCCTACAATATAAAAATTAAACGAATAAAAGTGTTGCGGCACTGGCCATATCAGATAAAATGAAAAGAAAAAATCCAATTAAGAAAACAGAGAAAATGGACATAAAATTTTTACGCACAAAGTGGAAGAAAATGTAAGAAGTAATCAAATGGATTTTATTTTATTTCATTATTTGGTTGAATAATTGGATGCTTTCTTGTTTTTTTTTACATGAAAAAAAATAGCACTTTGTTTCCAAATAAAGTTGAATATAATTATCCTCTAAATATGAGATTATGACAAGTCTTGTCACAAGGATAAGCACAGTCTATAAGCTTTGCTCCTCCTCTTTCGAAATACCAATCTCCCACAGCTACTGCAATACCCTGTTACGTGTATGCAAACCATTTATAAAATTCGAATCCAAATCCATTTATATTATTTCTTGTGAATTTTTTCGATTATTACTAATGATTTATTACTTACCTTGTTTTTAATCTCAGGAGAGTTTTTGGAGAACCAAGTATCATGCCTCTCTGATTGGCAATGAGAAAAGCATGAGTTGAGGAAAACTCCATTCTTACTTGACATAGCAAAGCGCTTCAATAAATTCACCATACGAATCCTGAAATCTGTACACAAAAACATTACTAGTTCAGGTTTTTGGTTTATTTAAACATTAGAAATGAAGAACATTAATAACTCATGTTTCCACCTTGTAAGAATTGGATCTGAGATGCACTGCACTTGTTGTAATTAAGTCTACATTCATGCCAACTTCCACTTGGATCTGCAGTTTTTGGAGCTAAACTCTCTTGGATCTGCAATTATCAAACCACGTCAACTTTTTATATTTTGCTTATTGTTGATAAAGCTAAGGATCAAAATAGAGAAATAACTAACCTGCCATGAATCATATGCAGCATTCACAATAAATAAAGGAGTCTTGATTTGGTTGATTAAGTTTTGTGGGAAAAAACACTGCAATATTGTAACAATGATGAAGAGATTTAGCTCACTAAATCTTGTTTATTTGGTTCTGAAGTTGAGATAAATACATACCGAAGTTGGATTCAGCCGGTTTACACACTCTTGAGAAAGCATAGTTTGCAGATTCTGTAGAACAAATTTACACAAAGATCTGATTAGTAATCACAAGAATAAAACAGTATATAACACATTGGAACATTCTGTATTCGAACCTGCAATTTCACTACACCAGCATATAAACGTCTAAGAGATCGACCTCCAGACACATCAATGCTTCAGTAACAGAAATCACAAAAATAAACCAATCAATATCATATACCAAAGCATGAATTATATAACTTCTTATTAAAGGAAACTAGAGAATTAACTTACGCATCAAGGAAAAACCCTGCATCACTCAGACATTTTACTCTGGTTTTATAAGGAAACAATTTGCTAAAATCATCACATCGTAAAATTGCGGCAAGACCTCCAGCAGAACATCCAGAAAGCAAAGCCTGCTTAGCTTGACGCATTCCCTTTTCCATTAATTCTTCCATAGCAGCTAACCAAATTCTTTTTCCTCTAAACTGAAGTTTTGCAGCCTAATTTGGTAGCAAAAACACTTTCATATTACACAATGCAGAGATATAATGAAATTTCGTTTATGTTTTAGGAAAAAGCTTAACCTTATTTTCACTGTCTCCGCTAAAGGATCCACCATCACAATACCGAACTTTTACTCTATTCCAGTTATAAAAGTCTGAAACCAAACATGCATTCAATATCATAGAGAGTATAGACCATATTCTTATTAAGACTGAGAAGATTTGATGAGAAACCTGGATTTTCTGCAGCTTGATCACTCAAGATTCCTGCAAATGGTATCACTTTCTCCATGTATTTGGAAGATCCACGGCGACTAGTTTTACGGTATTCACAATTTCTAATGGTATCACACCATCCACCTCCCTGACAAAACATCAAACCATCATTTCGGCAAATAGTATTATATATCTATAAACAGAAGATGTTATGTTTTTGTTTCACAAACCTCCAACTGAACAAGCCAATTGTTTGCTCCTGAACCGAACCCGCGATGCAAATGATATCCGGGCAGGCTTCCATCCAAACACACTGCATGAATATCGAAAATTATTTAACAAGAAACATATATTATCCAAGGAAAAGGATAACCTGATCATTTTATAGATTATGTAATAAGAAGAAGATGTTACCAGCTCCTTTAGCAGCAGCAGACTGAATGAGAGTGAGTCCCACCATTGGAAACTTAGCTTCAGAATAAACATCATTGTTAATCTGAAACACCTTTGTTTCATTGGAATCTATAAACCACTCCATTTCATCAAACTCCATCATCCCATTTACAGGGATATTTAAGAGAATGAGCCCAAACAGAGTACTCCAACTCCACAGAAGCTTCCTCATTTGCAAACTCTTGACCATTGAATGTTTCAGACTTGATCACAAACATTGGTTTATATTGAGAGTGAGGATGACCTGAGAGGAGAGAGAGCACATTTATTACCAAGTCTTTTAGGTTTATTTTTATTAATATTTATTACCAGACTAAAGCGCTTGAACTGGGATACTTAGGCTTACCTGTGACTTAAGATTCCAGATCTGCCAAGTAAAATATAATTTGGTTATCATATAGATCAGATCGCACAGTGTTGCAGACTGATTGCAATTATTCAAGAGCTGACCAACAATTCTATTCCTTTCACACTCGGAAAAATTTGTTGTAGCCTTAAACCAATCGTTAAAATATATTTTTAATATTTATAATTCTTAGGAAACTGTAACCATTTTTGTCCTTACTGCTAGTTATGATATTTGGACATCTGTGTAAAAATAATTTCTTGTGAATCCCTGTGACAATCATTTCTTATGCTTTATTATCGTCACTATCACTTGTTTGTATATTATACAATACCCTTACGTGATTACGAGCTCTAAAACATCTATTCAAGGCCACATGATTAAAAAGGAGAGGTGTGTCTTAATCCTCCTACGTCTTCACGCTACCTGTTTTTGTTGGGTTGGGAAGCGACAAATTTGTGACATTGATGGTCTGTTTTAATGGTCTTAATCGCACTTAAACCTATAGAAGCTGGTAATGGAACTCAAATCAATGGTCAGACTCTGGCCCCTTTGGACGTTCTTTCTTTTCTTCCATCTTTAACCTTCTATCGTTTGCTTTGAAGGAACTTATCAGAAACTAGATTATGTTGCTTGCACTTAATCGTCTAATCTAATGTCGCCTACGGACGCAGACATTCTTCGAAGATACTTTATGTCTTCGATGCTTAGATGCTTGTTGCTTTTTCACTCTTCTCAGCATGTGGGTGCCTTGAAGGCGAATCTTCAGCTACACAGAATGTCCCGTGAAACCATGAGAGTAGCATCTATGTACACAACATGTGGACAAATCTTGATGATACATCAATGGAATGAACCTCAATATGTGTTGTCTTTGGGGGAGATGGTCATGGTTGGGCTACTCCGAAAACCGCCACATCACCCAGCAGAACCCAAAATGAAGAAATGGAAGTGCTGATGATGAATTCAATTGGTGCCACAATATATAAGAAGTGTTTGTGGTTGAAATGAATCTAAAGAATTCAGACAGTGCCAGTAAGGAACTGGATTCGAACAGACAATTGAATTCATAGGTCCACCCATTGAGGGTGACTACGCAGCCACATTGCCACAATCAACAAAATATTCAGAATGCAACTGCATGTGGTATATCATATACATAGGACTGTAATGCAAATATTGTCATTCATTTACCATATACCTTTCCAAAGCATTCATTGTGTTTTTATCAACTGCAGGTGGTCTGTTGATCATCCATATAAAAATCCTTTGTGAAAGTTGTCTTCAATTTTGATTCTTCCACCAATGAAAAACTCAGTTAGTCCGACCAAAATTTATACAAAATCTAACTATAATCAAATGACTTGATTATAACTGAGGAGACTACTACTCTGTGTCAGCTACTTCAGGCTATACGCCCCACTTCTCAAGTCTTGGATATGAAACATCAGCTGCAACATAAAGAAAAAGATAGTTGGGAGCATGCGATCAACATTTGAACGTTTAGCCGTATCAGAAATTCAAATGCACTAGTTACCTTTGTTCCCAAGTAAAAGCTAAAGAACACGCCACCTAGTACAGGTACTCCTGTCATACCAAATGAATAAAACAGTATTGATCAGAGCGTATCACAAAGCACATAAGTGGAAATTTACAACATTTGGGTTTCTAGATACCTTCTCTCTTAAGAAAGCTGGAGACCAACCAGTTTATACCTGATGGTCCAATGACATAGCCAGCAAGATTTGCAATCTGCAATTAAGAAACTCAATTTTATTTGTCTGCCTAAAATAAAGGCAACTACACCAACAGGACTAAGAATATTCAGCAAAAGATATTTACCATGAGGCATGTGATTGTGATGGCACCAGACAATGCCTTGAGTTCACGAAGGAGGAATTCTCCAGAAGCACTCTCCACCTGCAACAGTAATTATCTTATTAAGTACAATTTCCATGGAAATAAAATTACAGAGGAAGTTATGGAAGTTTTTTTTTCTTTGGACATATGATAACAGGCTCCCTAGAAAGTTGATGGATCCAAAACATATCATGTGCTAGTCAGACACATTGCCAGTATCTATCATTATGATAATGTGCGATGATATATACCAAATTCAAACTTTCAATGTTAGCATGTTAAAGCTTTGGACATTACAAGGCTTCAGTTATTTGAAGTGATAAAAAATCATTAGTTTAGCTGACCTTAATTGCATTGGATGCTGATTTCAGTAACATTTCTGGCATGAAGAATAAACATGTTAACCATGCCCATGAAAGAAGCTTCCTGATAACAAACCCAAACAATTAACCACATGAGAAGTTGGATAGAATAGTTCATACAACCTAAAGGAATCTTAGAAAGACAAGGGATTACCATTCTAAATCGTGCCACATGGCAACAAATGTAAATACAACCCACACGTTAAGGAACTTTCTTCGTGATCCACCAAGAGGAATATACATATACCTAAAGGAATGTGTTAACTTATTGCATACAACTTGACTTCACAAAAAGATTGATGACACTACGCTTTAAGTTGAGACAAGAGTTCAGGGTTAAGCACTCTCACCTGATAAGCCACCTATTAAATGAGGCATGCCACGTTTTCCAGAATGTTTCCAGGCTGTAGCAATTATTAATGCAATTCGGCATGTTCTCAACAGTTTCAATGCCATTCACCTTAAAGGAAATGGTTTACGTTGCTACGTATCAGAAATGCATATTGATCCAAGAAACCACGAATAACTCCTTCCCCTTAATGCTAACTTTGTCTCCTATTATACCGCCCAGCATTTCTAGCTTGTAGGCATTTAATAGGCAACGATATGAATTTTACATGGTATTCACAATTCATAGAGTAAAACGTCATTAGTTCAAAGGACTAGATTCAACTACCCTATGACTATTAGAACTTTTGTTCACCAAAAGTAAATGGACTAACAAAACAATTTCAAGATCATGAGTGACTAAGGCGCATACCAGAGACCAGAAGCGGAAATATCTCCACAAAAGAAGGAACTTAAGCCACATGAAGTTTAGCACCTGCAACAGTACACATACACCACCAATCAGTTTTGGGTATTCTGGTTCTCTACACAAGAAATTAAAACACAGCTAATTATCAAAGAACCTCTTAGCCGATTTTAGATTGTCGAGTAAAAAATAGTTAGTTCTGCTCAAAAAAATATAACAACAGAATTATCAAAAATATCTTACTCCATATCCGACAATAAATATTTCCACAGGAGATAGTTCTCTCCACAGACCACTGTCACAAATGAAAAGAAGTTAGCATCTTGCAAAATTAAAAGATTTTAGAAAAAATAAAATAAAACAATTAAGTCCAATTTTCACTCTATTCCTGAAAAAATTTCACCTGATCACAAAGGCATTGTAATAGAATAAATGTGTCATAAGTTCCATCAGCAAGAAGCTAAATAACCAACGCAATCCATACTTAGCAACGTCTTTGAATGAATGAGTATTCTGTGGCATATCTAGCTGCAAAGAATACAGACTTGCAGTGAGAGATCATAATGACAAGACTAAGTTATGAACTCTTAACTATAATAAATGGAATCTTTCTCGAGAGATCCAGAATTCTAAATAAAAAGTGAAACATGAAAGTAATACTGAAGTGAAAGCATAACAAGACCACAGACCTGAGAAGCAAAAGCATTAAAGCTTATGATTGGCCCTGCAAGGTACAAGGGCGCATACACCAAATAACAAAGGTATAGAGAAAAACTGCAGCTATCACTGGCTAGACCTTTCTCCTAATAATTTATATCACGTTAGAGCAAGTGATGCAATCGCAAATGAACATTAATAATAGAAGTGAAATGGTGGTGCCTTGCAGTCAACCTGTCGAACTACATAGCAATTCTTCCCCAGTTTACATAAGGAACAGCGTGTTACGTGTTTCTGCAGTACGAAGATAGCAAAATAAGAGATGTATACACTATAAGCTGTTAATCGTTGCGCAAAGAGACAGTAACAATGCGCAATAAAAATCTTAGAAGATATTTAAATTAGAGAAACTAAAAATATCAGCAGCTCTTTTCTATATATAACAGAACATATATGTATATAATTTTGAATGATATTCTATTTTTTGAATGCAATGCTAGATAACCATGTTCACCAATTTTAAAACTAGAGCTATGGTAAAAGAATTACTAAAAAGAACCGAGAGTGTTAAATAAGAAGACAATACACGTCAATTAAATATCGTTTAAAAAAGCTACATCATGAAAGGCAACCCACCTCCTCATCAAAACGAGAATTCACTTGGCCCCAATGATAATCAAATCCATAACTAATCATGCGCAGAACAACTGCAGAAAATCGTAAGTGAGCTATACTGCAGTCAGATTTTGCTTTCCTAGATAAAGAGAAATTTGCAGTCAAGGGTAAGTGAAGAAATCAATACCGAAGTTGAAGCATATATGCCATCTAAATGTGCCCCGAAAGTTGTCCAGGAATTCAAACTGTTGCCTTGAAAATAGAGAGGAAGGAAAAATACGTTAGGCCTTCCAGCAACCATCATGCTTTAATAGGAACTCCGACTATATGTCAAATATGTACATGACTCACCCAAAAATGGAGAACGAATAGCCTTCATATATGCGATTGCACAAGAGAAAGAATATGTTGAAAGTCCAAAGCATGTAAGGAAAATAATTCGTGCGTGCAAAAACCTGCACAATGTTAAATCAAATAACTTGCTCAGAAAATTAGAAACTGAGAAGTAGGCATAACGAGTATATGCCACAAGAAATTGAGATATGCTTTACCCTTCATTCGAAATATACCTTAACAAGAAGGAAATTAGCTGTTGCAATCAACAGAATATAAATGACGCTGGAAGAGAAAGCAGATATAAGTTTGATTAGATACAGAAAATTTAAGAATGAATCGAAGTAAATAAGAAATGAAATCAGCATTACCAAGCTCCATGTAAGTAAGTCAAGTATAAAAGTGACAAGGAAAGCCACACGATGGACATTCCTTTAGCTTTCAAATGGAAAAAAAACCTAAACCCATTTGCAATCAAAGTGAAAACCGCGAAAACAAAACTCAGAACTGGCAAATTTCCGCGGAAGTTTCTCCATTGAGCATCGGAAACATCCTAATAACAAAAACAGATAATGAGCTTCAAAGTACTTTTCTTATATAAAAAGAGCAAAAGAACATTGCTGATTAAGGAATCAGACATTACATTGCGGCGATTAGGAATGAGCCAGCCAGGAGTTAAACCGTAGAGCTTGAAGTAGTGATCTAAAGTTCAAAAATACATAAACCAAATTACAATCACATGAATGAGGTTTTACAAGATGTACTACTTAGCAGTGATTGTGCGAAATTGGAGTTACCGTGGGAGAGACGAAGCGATCTCCATATGGCATAGGCGTAGAAAGCAACGGCATAAAAGAGTATAAGAACAAGCTCTCTCTGTTTCCAATTTGTGTATCGATTATTTTTCATGACTACTCTCTAATGGAAGTCAAAATCCAGAAAGTAGTGATTAATTGAATCCCCCAATCCTTTTCTCGATCGATTGATCAATTCATAAAACACAAACGAGTTTTTTAATGGGCCTATATTTTTATGAATATTAATGGGCCAACTAGTGGGCCTTCAGTTGGCTCGTTTTTAGTTAACTTTCTTGAGTGCTCACCAGCATTATATTTCTATTGAATTGTTTTATATTTGATACTAGTTGCTCACTAGGATTTGTATTATTGTGAATTAGCTTATGTGTATAATAGATATATAGATAATAAATATTGTTGAAAAGAAGTTGAATGTAATTGTATATATATAGGGAGAACTTTTATAATTTGTTTGAAAATTACTAATATATATTAAAACATTATATTGAATATATAGTTTCAAATAGTATGAAGTCTACATTACTTCGGATTATGTTGGAAGCCACTAATAGAGTACATTATTCCTTCTTTCAAATGATCTTTCAATATAATAAACATAAATAGAACATTTCATGAGCATTGACTGTAAAAATGAAAGATAGTATTTAGAAATTCATGTAGTAGTTTAAGCGTAGATGACATTATACCTTTTTATCAAGAAATAATATGTTGATTCCCATGAGTTTTCCATTTTTCTTGACAATATAGGTTTTCCAATAAGGCAAAAGTTTGTAACGACATGATGAGAGTTTTTACCAGCTTTCAATGTTGAAAAAGAAAAGTGAGAAGTTTCTGTATTGATTTAGTGGCAATTTAAGAAGTTAAAATTTAATAAATGACAATGATAATTTAAAATTACCATGTAATCTATTTATATAAGAAAATAAAGAACAAGAAATTACATTTTATAAAGTAAAGACAATATAGCAGAAAAAGTTATCATTACTTTTAGTAGTTTAATTTTTTTTAATAAATATGATTATCTTCTTTGGGTATATGAGGAGATATCAATATTTCTATAAACAAAAATGAGTGTATCTTGTTATGTTTTTACGAAAAATTAAATTTTATTATTTATTTATTTTTCTATTAAATTTATTAAATTGAATGAAAAAACTCAATTATATATTCTTTGATTTATAAGAGAAAAAAAAAGCAGAAATTACATTTTTTGTATTAAATACAATATAGTAGGTAATTTAATTGTGTTTTCAATCATTGAATTATTGTCTTGGATATACTAGGAGACATCAACATCTCTATCTTTTATGAATCATTATGTTTAAACATATCTTTTTCCGATAGTTGAAATTCGTTTTATTGTTTCTTTTCTATATATTTAATAAAATAATAAATTTAATTTTAAAATGTTTATATCAAAATTCATCATTTTTCATTCTCTACAGATAAAAACTTGTTTCATTTAATTTGGACACACACAAAAATTTATATTTTATATTATATTTTTGCTATCAATCTATTTTAGAAAAATAGATAATAATAATAACTCTTATAGCTCCCAAAAAACTTTTAATTACTTTTTCTACTATATTTTTGCTATCAATCTATTATTCTTAATTATTTGAAGTGTTACGTATTTATTTGTAGTGTAACAGACTTATTTGTAGTATTTATAGTGTAACACAGACTTATTTATAATATTCATAGTGTAACAAATTTATTTGTTTTCAATTTTTCATATTTGGAAATTATTGATTAAGAATATAAGATAAAATTAAAGAAGCATATTTAACATTTGATTATTTTAGTTTAGTTTTGATTGAAAATTGTTATTAATATGTAACTACAAAAACTAAAATATTAAAGAAACTAATACAAATTAAATAATGTGGCGTAAAGTGTTGAATGCTTAGTTGGAAGAAAAAGAAAATAATGTGGAAGATTAAAAAGTGATGTAGAGAGTGTTGAATTTAAAAACCATTGTATATAATCTTAGAGAAATTTTGAGTTTTTATCTATGAAATAAATATTTGTCAACAATTGGATCGACAAGATCCGATACATAATCTAACCCAACTCTTTAAATTCCTATTTAATCAAGTAAATTCGGTGAAGTGAATATATTCTTAATTGTGTGATTTCTTTGATATATTTATATAATTAGGTGACTTTCCCGCACATGCGTGCGGGTATGAATATTTTTAATTTAATTTATTTAAAAATTTTATTATCTTATACATGTATCAAGTTTTTAATAATAGATATTGCATAAAACTCTAAAGATAAAATTAAGGATATGTGAAAAATAAATTTCTATAAACAAAAATATTTAAGATCTAATATATAATATTATCAATTTTGTAAAAACAATATATTAAATAATTGCTTTAATTAACCTCTCATTTAACCAATCATATTATACTTTGACAAAAAAAAAACAAATCAATAGTTTCATGTTTTTTGAATAAAACTAAAAGATTTGTATTCAACATTTGAAAATACATATTATTTTACTCTACACACAATTTTAAACCAACTTATTCGTATATCAAAACTATATCAATTGATTTGGATGATCTTCATAATCTCATAATTTTCACCCTTATAGATTCATATTCCCTAAAAATATATAGAAAAATTAAATGATCATAGATTCACGTATTTGTTGAATAGACTCCTAAATACTTTTTCATGCACTTATGAAATATTATTTATACTATTAGTTTACCTTTCTATGATTTTTTTATCTTTAATATGCTTCTTCAACATTATTATCAAGTTTTTGCAATAAAATTAAAAAATTTATAAATCAAAATTTTACAATACATATTATTTTAGTTTACCCACAATTTTAAACTAACATTTTTGTCGGCCAAAACTATCTCAACTGATTTTGAATGATCTTCATAATCTTACAATTTTCACCATGATTTTAAGTAATCTAATATTGAATTGATTTCTCCGATGAAAATAAATTGAGTATGTAAGTTCTTAATGGTCAACATGAAAAAATAAATAAAAAATAAACAAATGACTCTCTGAAAAAGAAAAAAATATTACAAATTGAATGAATGTTTGTAGTGAATGAAAGATTTATGATTGATTGAAATTAGTTATTTTTCCTCTATATAAAAAAAGATATAATATTCTAATTAAAATAGCAATTATTAATGATTAAGATAACTATGAAAAATATGTATTTATTTTTATCGTATTAATATTTAAATAATTGGTAAAATATTAAATTAAAAAAAATTCACCTAATTTTCCAATAATTTTAAATCTTAAGAGAAAATTATATTAATTTTAAAATAAACATATTAACTTTGAATTAAAAAATTTAAATTAAAACTAAATAATTTTAATATGTAAAATAAAATATCTCTAAGTAATTTATGTAATTATCTATATTATAAAAAAAATAAGATTAAATCAAAACAAACACAAAATAATTTTACGTTTTATAATATTTTAGAAAATCTATGTTATTATCTTCATATCAAAATAAACTAACTTAATTAATATTAAAATAAATTTTATTTTAATGTTAAGAGTAACTTTGTAATTTAAAGTTATAGCAGCTTTTTAATCAACCACGTTAAAATTAAATGTAGTGTTGACATGCAAGCCTTTTAGTAAAAAGCACTTCTCTAATAATAGATAAAATTGTTTTACTTTTCCTTTTGTCGACTTATTTTTATTTTTTAGTTATTTTTATGTTTGAAAAGTATATAAATTTACACCACGTACATTAATCAACTCTAATGTTTAAATCGATAATAAATAGATGTAAATATATTTGATAATAGTTTTTTTTATTAACCTCTTCGTCGACCAAAACCATCTCAATTGATTTGAATGCTCTCCATATTCTTATAACTTTCACCCTAATTTTGTATCGATCTAATATTGGATTGATTTTTCTGATGAAAACAAATGGAGTAGTTAAGTTTTTCGTGATCGACATGGTAAAAGAGAAA
This sequence comes from Lepidium africanum, assembly GCA_900406405.1. Classification (NCBI taxonomy): domain Eukaryota; kingdom Viridiplantae; phylum Streptophyta; class Magnoliopsida; order Brassicales; family Brassicaceae; genus Lepidium; species Lepidium africanum. The sequence goes on along the minus strand of OVAX01000838.1, from coordinate 22,875 downwards.
AAAATAAGCAAAGCTTTGTGAACAAAAATTTGTAAATTTAATGAATGTTTGTGGTGAATAAGAGTTTATGATGGATTGACAATTGATAATGTATGTTTTATATAGAAAAAAAAATACTCAAATAAAAATAGGATTTATCAAAGATTATGATAATACTCAAATAGGAATAAGATTTATCAAAGTTAAATTTAAAAAAAATTTAAGTAAATACAATCTTATATAGATTTACGAAATTTTATTTTTATATATAAATTTTAATATTAATTACGAATTATAATTTTAATTATGTAAATTACCAAAAAAAAAGTTATTGAAAAAAAAATATTTAAATAGGAATAGGATTTATATTATGATAATATTCAAATAGGAATAGGATTTATGAAAGATAAAATAAAAAAATTTAATAAAAATAATTATATAGATTTATAAAATTTAATTTTTTATATATAAATCTTATATATTATTACGAATTTTATGTGTTATTATATATATTACCAAAAAAAATAAGTTATTGAAAAAAATAATAATCAAATAGGATTAGGATTTATCAAAGTTGTGATAATATTCAAATGAGAATAAGATTTATCAAAGATAAAATTAAAAATTAAATAAAAAAAATAATTATATGGATTTATGAAATTTAATTTTTTTATATGAATCTTATATATTATAATTTAAATTTAATTATGAGTATTATCATATATTTAATAAACAAGATTAGAATTTCTTAATTAAATTTAATTTCGTAAATCATATGTAATGTAAATTTTTTATATATAAACCTTAGAATTTTTTATAAATTTTAATATAATTATCTATATAACAAAAAAGTTAAGTTATTAGTGAAATATTAAAAGTAAACAAAATTTAATATAAGGATAATTTAATAATTTAATGTTGACACGTAAATTTTTTTTTTTTTGACAAAAGTAACTTTGCAAATAATTAAGATTGTGTGATTATTAAATTTTTTTTTTTTTGTAATTGTGGGGTTTTCATTAAAACGTTAGTTTAAGGATGTGACACTCTAAAAGATCATCATCCTACTTTATTTGACGTGAATAAATATTATCATATTAAGGTGTGGTCATGGTAGCCGCACGATTGGCGAAAACCATTGTGCGAATTTTTATAAAGTGGACACGAGATTTAATTCGAAAATTGTGTATTCAATGATCCATGTGTCTGTCATTAAATGATCAACCTTTTCTTTTTTTCTCTGTACCATATTAAAGAGGTAAACAATTGTTTGGTTAATTCATTGACTGTTTGGTGACACAAATTCCTTACCGACCCCAATAAAGTAATCTAAAAAGTCAATTCAGATTACACTAAACTATTATAATCTTGATTATGAGGAGCCTACAAAATCCTTAACCACAAAGAAAGATAAAAAATTATCATCTGTAACAGTAGTTTTAAAGGTTAAAATCTCCTTGATTGGATAATTTTAAAACCAGAAATAATCAACCTCCAGAGTTTAATAAGATAGAGTTAAGTATATTATAATCAAAAAGTGAATGGAAATGGTTAGAAGAAAACCAGAAACTGAATGGATCACAAACCAATCAATCTCTGTGACTCTGCAAAGAATCCTCCAAATCAAGATCAACCCCAACACGATTCCGAATCGATGCATTTGCGTGACAAGGAAAAGAAGAAGAAGAGTGTGAAGTTATCTTCCATTTCCTTTCAAGTTCCTTAAACCTCTCAACATCAAACTGACGACTCTTAAGCAACTTCCTCTGTCTCGACAGAAACAACCTCTTCATGAAGTCTTGGTATGTTGGATCTCTAGACGTCATTAAGAAATAAGCATAACCAACAATGATCCCAACTGCTGTAGTGAAAAACGTAATGGGTTCCATTACATCCCATGAAAACTCCCAAAATGTTAGTCTAATGAAAAGTCCAATTTGAACCACTGAGTAACCAAGACCACACCATAGAATCTTCCTTACTTGTTTATGAGCTTGTACATCAATTTCCTCCTTCAAATTTCTCAATTTATCAAATTCTTCTCTAATTTGATCATCATCTGGATTAAGACCTAAAGGAACAGCTCTTCTAATCAAATCCACCACCTACAAATCCACAATAAACAAAAATCAAACAAACGTTCAGAGTTAAGGCTAAAGGTTTTGTTCTACAATTTCTCAAACCTTATGAGGATGAAGATAGACTTTATCTCTGAAAATCAAAACAACACCAGCATCATCAAGAACACGAGCAAAAGCATGAGCTTCATCGAGAGATCTAGCGATACCTAAACCTTGAGATGCTTCAACAAGTGTGGTATAAGAAACCATTTCTTTATCAGACATACCAATAAGCTTTTTCTTCATCTCTTCAACATTAACTAATCTCATTAACTTCTTAGCTTCCGCTACAGTTATTTCCTTTTTCTCATCTTCCTTAGATTCAACAGTGAAACGTCTACAACCACCGAGTAAAGCCCTAACCGGAGAAGACTTATTCACGGTGGACGACATTGCCGTACGTCTCACCAAACCCACCACAGACCACATCTTCCACAAAGTTAATGTCCCCAGTGAAATCAGATCTAGAAATTTTGTAGAAGGATTGAAAAGCTTGAAAAAGGGTTAAAGGAAACAAAACAAAAAAGGTGTGAGATTCGATTCTAACGCACTATGTAAAACGAAGAATATGGAGGTTTTAAAAATAGTAAAAATGTGATTTGGAATAAGAAGAAGAAACCGAAAGTTGGATTGCTTACTTTTATGGGATTAGAAAAGTTAGGTCGCCATTGTTGAATACTGACTTAGCCATGGCTTTTCGAAATCCCTAAAACCATTTGTTGTCATTAATTTCGATTCTCTTATATATAACTACAGTGAACGAGAGGTTGAAGAGGCAGAGTAATTAGGGCTGGTGGACAAAACTCCAGTCCAGAATAAAAGGAAAAAAAATTGATTTGGTTCGGTTTTAAGTAAACCGGAAAATTGGTAAATATTTTTTTTTACTTATTTTTTATAGTGGAAAACTAGAAATCAAGATTGATTTTTTCCTTTTAAAAGATTTGTTCCATTTTTCTTCATTATGTGTGTCGTACACAGAGGATAAAATAAAATCTTTTAAGGTAAAAAGTAATATTGGTTTGGTCCGGTTTATCTAAACCGGAGAAATTGGTAAATAGATTTTTTAAATGGAAATCAAAATTGATTTTTCTTTTTAAAAGATTTTTTTCATTTTCTCCATTATGTGTGTGGTACACAGAGAACAAAATCTTTGAAGGAAGAAATTAAAATTGATTTGGTTTGGTTTAGCTAAACCGAAGACATAAGTCGATAGCTTAGAATTTTGCCGTTTTGAGCATTTTATTCCTCTTTGTTCGTCTTTTTTTGACTTATTCCCTCTTTGTTAGAAGAGAAAGATGTTAAATTTTCCCTTTTTGTGAAAGTAAAAAGGCAAGAGAGAGATTAATAAAGTGGTGAATCTATTGGAATATGCAAGGATAAAAGATGAAAGAACTTGAACTTGGTTCGATTCTAGAAGAAGAATCTAAGACACCAGTCAAAATACGTGTCTGATTGGACAATAGGTTATGTTATTGCCGACATAAACAATGTGGGGGTGTGAGAGAGATTTGGTGGTGGATTCACTGTTACTAGGAAACAAGAGAATACGCAAACTGACAAGGGAATTGGAATAAGATGCAAAACAACTAAGTAACTAACTTAATGAATGTTTACTCTTTATTAGTGAGTATTCTTACTCAACGATTAGATTACTCAGTTTGATTTGTTGCTATTTTGTTAGTCTTATTTTATTAATGGAAATTTGGGTACATAGCAAAAGATTTATCCAAGATTAGGTTCATTTTTTGCCCAATACTGTTTACAGAGAATAATACATTTTTACCATTTGCTATGCTTCAATTCAAAGTTGATAAATGTCTTACCCGTATGTCTATTCAGAGTATGTTCTTAGCATGTGTTAGTCAACAAGAAATGTTTAATTTCTCGATTCTTGTATTCTTGCAACAAACGAGGCTAGAGAATTTCTGAGGATTAAATAACTAGAAAAACACTTACAATGCACCAGGAAAACATTTCACTTGCCCTTTCATTGACGTTTGAAGTCTCATCTCTCTCACTTTGCATTCACAGTTCAAAAAAAAAACTAGGTGAGTGAAACTTATAGATTTTCAGTATTTCAAGCAGTTCTTTTAGCTTCTCTGTGTTTTCTCTACCTCATAATTCCGGCGTCGGGTTACCTGAAACACCAGCGATTTCATTCATGAAGTTGCTAATTCCGGTGATTTTATCCCTGAAGTTAGGCAATTTCAGTCATTTAGGCTTCTGATTTTCTTCTCTTTCACCTAACTCTACTCGCTTTTCATGATTTGAAAATACGATTTCGATTTAACACCGAGCCCTAACTCCATCTCCGATTTCAAAATTTGTGTAGGATCAGTTCACTCGAGGTTGAAGAAGACTTTTGTTACCAGGTAAATCAACTTAAATTTGAGATTTAACGGTACCGATTTCCTCTACCTCCCAACCAATATCGGTTCTAACTAACGCATTTGATTCGCATGTAGAGGCTCGTGTCTAGTAGCTCTAAATCCCTCCTTACCAGGTAAGACAACCTGCATAGAACCTTTCTGTGTATTTCCCGGTTCCTTACCACCCAAATCTTTTGATATGATTCATTGTGTTTTGCAAGGTCTAGGTTTGTACCTGTGTTTCGCTTCAATACCGGGTAAGAGAAATAGTCTATTTTTCTATGTTTAACCGGTAAAGATATACTTATCGGCCAGATTCTTGATCCTCATGAATTGATTTTGTGGTTTTAGGTGACTCTGCTCCGCAAACACCTTCTTTTTGCAAGGTAAGTCACATAAACCCATTTGAACATATTTGTACTAGGTATGTAACGAGTTCTATGTTTTACCTGGTACATCGCATCGTATATTTGTGATCCCTTCATCTTGAGTTTATGTTGTAGGTTTTTATCTCGTCCCCTATACATTCATTATGTTTACTCGGTAAGTCAAATACATGATTTCCTAACCTTCACATACCTTTTACATATATACATTCCCCGATACCTAACTCTGCTTTCCTCTTCCATTTCACTCACAGAGGGTCCTCCTCGCATGGCTCAGCCTTCTCCCCCAAGTTTCCTCCATATTTGACTCTGGTGTTATGACACTGCTCTTAATTCTGGCCCACGCCCAGGGAGGTGTTGAAGATTGCAAAAAGATCAATATTGCCGACATCAATTTCCACATAAAGAAGCTTATATCCTCAATCATCCAATCCAAATCTGAACAACCGAAGGCTTTATGTATTTCTTAACACTTCTTTCTATATTGCTTTGCTATCCTATTTGCGTTTGATTTGTAACTTTTTGGTTTATGTATGGTTTTGTGACTTTTGTACCGGTTACTTCCAAACTATTTAATTATGACGTTATCTAATTATAAGTTTTAGTATTCGTCCATCATGTCCACTTTAAAATAGTAAACAATAGTCATTGTTAACAACCTAAAAACACCTCTCATACACACAGGTACCATATTGTTTCCTAATACTTACAACCTACATTTACGTTTTCACCTCCAATATGTGATTAAATTTGTTACCAGCTACATTTAAGTTTTTACAGTCATCTATATTCGAGGAACTATTTCATATAATACCAGGTAACCGTAGCACCAATCATGGCCATGCTTTCTTATTCTCATCTCTCTGAAACCTCTCCCGCAACCCTTACTCTAGCAAATCTTCTCCAATTCACAACTCATGTTATATACTTCTTTCCATTATAGATCCCTTCCTTGTTCAGTTACAATCTTTAATTACTTCTCATAAACACATGTCTTGTTACCGTTTTTGTACTTACCCGATATACCCTCCTCCTAAAGCAATCCCCTACCTAAGGCAATTCAAACGTTTAATAATAACACGATATGTTCTTACCCTGTATATGGTACTCGCAAGTCAACCCATCCATGCTTCTTATTTATATCCTTACCCCGCTATATTAAAAATCCTAATTCTAAAGTTTACTAATCACCCGGCTACATGTCCAATTACCGGTTTAGTACTTACCTGGTATATTTTTAAGTTAATCCACCATGCTTGTTATGTAAAACCTTACCTGCTACATTACAATCCCCAATTCAAAGGTCTGATAATCACCCGACAACATGTACCAATTACCATTATGTACTTACCTGGTATACACTACTCGTTAGCCAATCCACCAATGATTGTTATGTAAACCCTTACCTGCTACACTAAAAACCCTCCCCAAATGCTATCTTATATTAGCGGGTACCCCTTTTCTTCTATTACGGGGTAACTACAACTCTTTCTCCTAACAATTACTACTTTCATTGTGGATTCAATGATATCTTATTCTGATATTTCAAACCTTACCCGCTACCTTTTATATTCCCTTCATATACCAACCCTTGTCCAAGTCACAACTCTTTTCACATACTATTTGAGATTCCCTTACATGTTCCAATAACCACAAACATTTTTTCTGATATCACTTCACTTCATTTGCTGATATTATCAAAGTTGACTTCCCTTAATTACAAATTCTACTTTTTGTCCCTTCAGCCTCCTAACATTAAATGCTTTTGTCCTGTACNTGCTGATATTATCAAAGTTGACTTCCCTTAATTACAAATTCTACTTTTTGTCCCTTCAGCCTTCTAACATTAAATGCTTTTGTCCTGTACTTTTTTCTGTCCACTTACTTTATAAGCAAAAGGGTGTAATGGTCAAATTGGCATGTGAGCCGTAGTCACTTTCTTAATTTTGAATTACTGATTGTCATTCTCTTTATTAGTTTATTTGCTATGTATATGTACTTATGAGTGTTTCTAGTCATTGTAACTCGCTAGTTTTCAAAGTGTATTCAAACAATAGTTTTTAGATGTTATTTGTCACTTGGACTTCCCTTACAAGCTTGTAACACTATGTACATTGGTTTTACTTTTCAACATCCTCCACATCATCTCTTTTTCTTCCACACTCTCTCTTCCACCTCAAAATTCAACATGCATTCAATTTTCATTTTTTACAATGGTTTTGTTTAATAAAATTCAACACCATACCCAATTTTATTATTTATATATTTATATATAGTTATAAATAAATAATTATAAATGATAAAAATTAAAAATAGAAAGAGTTATTTTAAAACAAATAAAAATACGAAAACTTAACATACAAATACAATACAATTAATAAAACATACATAATTTAGTAAACACATAATCCAACTAAGAAAATACACATAATTTAATAAGCAAACAATTAAACTAATAAAACACACAGACTTAATAAGCAACAATAAAACACACAGACTTAATAAGCTCATTAATCACGAAACATTTTAAATTTCGCCTATATATGTTTAACCAGATCAGCTTGCAATTCATGATGTACATTTGAATCACGCAACTCGGATCTATCACGCACATGATTTGCAAATGCAGGTAGCACCTCGGTCGAGAATGGTTGCGGTGTACTAGACCCACTTGCCTCAGATTGATCATACTCGTTCCAATGTTGAACATATGTACCTCGTTCATCCTCAACAATCATATTATGCAATATGATACATGCTCTCATGATGATAGCCAAATTCGCTATGTCCCATATGTGAGCTGGTTCACAAATGATTGATTATGAAGTTGATAATTGTTAGGGATTTTGGTAGTTAAAAGGGTAATTAGAAGAATTTTGGGAGCTATTAGGGTTATTATTATAATCAATTTCCCTTAAAAATAGACTGATAACAAAAATATAATAGAAAATATGATTTTTTTTTGTTCGAACTGAGTGAAAGTAGTCTATATTTATAGAGAATGAAAAATGATAAATTTTGGTATAAAATTTTAAAAATTAAAATAAATATTTTTTAACATAACTGCTCTAAATTAATTGAGGCGAAAAAACCATTACAATCTCATCAATGAATAAGAACATGACACGTGTCTTATCCATATATAATTAAAAAACAAAAAAAAGTTCAGCCACTCACCACGTGACACATGGCATTGTTTGACCAACAAATTTGACTTTCACGTAGTTGAATCTTTCAACACCGTTTAATCCACCTCAGCTTTCACAAACCATTGCATTGTTCTCAAATTATTTAACAGTTGAAAAAAAGTTTCAACATCACACTTTCAACACCATTGTAAGTAGTCTAACTGACTTCAAAGTAAGGTACTTGTTCAAACCGGGTCTAGCACAAGGTGACTAAACCACAATTCTGATCAAAGATTGGGAAGATTGGGCAAGGATTCTCTAGAGATTCAGAGAGAAAGAGTGATGCGCAAGGAATGGTTAACGAGTTGATTTTATTGCTTAATGTGTGCCAGAAAACCGATCTCCTTTTTAGAGGATCCACTCCTTTATTCATAAAACATTGAGGCGGTTACAAAGTAGATTGAATAAAGGAAAATATATAATTTTCAGGATTTGATCTTATCTAGAAGATTCTAGCTAGATTTTAGGGAATCTTCCATGTTGGAATAGGAAAATTTCCATTTCTTCGTTTGATGACGTGTCGTCCGACTTCCTTCAAGCTTTAGCGCGCTTCCGAGAAGGAATTATTCCGAGTTGATTAGAATATCTGAGTTGACACTTCGATATTATTTTCGAGTTGAACACTTAGCGTGTTGGGCCTGTTGTTTCCCGTGGACCAAAGTAGGATCTCGGATCCACCTCCAACAGTACTTAAGCTGAGAAAATCAAGTAAAACGATTACATTTTAGTGATATCAGTATTAAAATGTAATAAAATTTAGAGAATTAAGTAATCAACAACATAGTTTAAGTTAATCCAATTACTTTGTTGCATTTGAATGGATTCTTAATTTTCTGGATTTCACAAAATTTTGATAAAAAAAGAAAGTAAAACATTCATACCACAAGTATTGTCTAGATTTGAAAATAGTGTTAATATTTAATTTGATTAAGTTTTTTTTTTTTTGTATGGACCTAAAATATTTGACATCCAAATTAATGAGATTGAGATCTTAACAAAATGAAAGAAATCACGACAGCTACCAATTCATTAATAAACTTTGAAGACCGACTAAATGCTAATAAATGAAGATCATATCCCAAAGAGTTATTTGTACATGTAGTCATATAGAACAACTAAATGGATAGTGACATACAATATACTTTTCCTTCTAATGCATCATGATACAAGACGAAACTTTTAGAAGTAGTCATTCCAGTTTTTCACTGTTCTAGAGCACAAACTCATACCATAGGGAGATGGCATTTGGAGTTATTTGAGTTAAAATGACAAATCTTATATTATTCAATTATGAATTTTAAAATGTCTACTAAAATTCAGTGTTATTAGACATAGGATTTATAATAGTCTCTCAAACATCTAATATTATTGAATTAGTGATTTATTTTCTTAAAAAAAATTATTGTTATCGAAAATGTTTTGAATATTAGAATTTTAATGACAACAACAAAATTTAAAGATTTTTAGACAGTTTTCTTAGTAACCAAATCGCATAGTTCTAGACCGGATTGTTTAGGATTTTAGTTCCCAATCATAAAAAATTTACTAAATGCAGTCAAAATCTCAAAATCATTTAAAATTTTATTTTATTGGAAACAAATCAGGCTGTGAATACAAGATGCAGAACTATCATGAAGCCCTGATCACTTAACATCCATAAGTAGCCTAGACAAATTCTCCAAATTTGTACCTAACCACCCAGCCGCATATGGATCCAAACATTTTACACCAAGTTCTCTAAGCCATCTGATGGAATTGAGAATTTGTGCTACATCCCCACTCCAATAACAAATGACTATTCCAATTGCGAAACCCCTTAAACTCTTAAAGAGTGGCCCACAAGTAATTTCTTATCTAAACATCACGTGTAAGAGGTACAAGCCCAATATGATCACAAGCTCATATGTATTTAGGGTTGAGCAAATTTTCATATATATATATATATATATTTTGTAATATCGATTGAAATATAACTTTGGCTGCAACAGCAACCTCTCTTTCTCAACTTATATGAAAAAATCGATCTTTTTCATCTCTTGGTGACAAACTTGTGTCTTTCCTTTCTCTTTTATGTTTCTTGCTCAATAAAGCTCTTACAGCTACTTATGTTTGAATTTCCATCACAATAAAGCTCACTGAGCTCAACCCATCTCTATTTTGTATTTGCTTACATGGTATCAGAGCGTCAGTCGGTTCATGGAATTCATCTCACCAACTACTTGCCTCTAGCCTCTGGTTGTAGAAGAAACATCATGGTTATACTCTCATATGCTTATATAGCTTCCGCTCATTCCATTAAGAAGAACGTTTCAGCAGAGTTCCAACAAAATCAATAATGAATGTTTCATAGGTATGTGTCTACTCTTTCAATCTGAGACAAAACAGTGGGTACATTTTGGTTGTTGTTTGATTGGTGGTTTGCTGAATTGGAACATGAAGCTAGAATGACATTGGGTAGTATTGGGTTTGCTATGGTTTCGTTTATGGTTAGTTGTGATGAGTGCACACCAACTGTTTGGTTAAATGTCCAAGAGAATATACTATTGGAAAACTGGGTTTTGTTGATGAATGGGAAGCTGAGAAGTGTAGGGTTGATTTGCACAGCTGTTACTAACACATCAACTACTATAGTGGATTTTGTTCTTCTTTGCTAAGAGATAGTTACTGCTAATATGCAACAATTGTTTTGTCACTGATTAGAGTGCATTTGAAAGAGTAAAGCTGGCTCTACAAGTCAAAGATACCTCTGAGAGAGTACTGCTTCCTCTACATGTACAGATCATGTGATTGTTTAAGAGAGAGTACTGCTAGCTCTCAAACTTCGAACCAGGTGGTCTCATTTGGTTATCTTCAATGATTTTTTTCTGTCTCTACAGTGAATTTGAATGTCTGTCTACAACTCCACATCCTTCTTCCTTTGCTTCTCATGCTCCACATCAAGACAGTGCTCATGTTTTCAAACTTGTCGCAGTTGCTCTCACACCCGACACCAAGTTTGCGGTGGAGTGTAAGAGGTACAAGCCCATATGTATTTAGGGTTTGAGCAAATTTTTATCTATATATATGTTTTGTAATGTCGATTGAAATATAACTTTGGCTACAGCAACAACCTCTCTTTCTCAACTTATATGAAAGATTCAATTTTTTCATCTCTTGGTGACAAACTTGTGTCTTTCCTTTTTTTTTTATGTTTTTTGCTCAATAAAGCTCTTAGAGCTACGTATGTTTAAATTTCCATCACAATAAAACTCATTGCTTACATCACGTGCCAAGCACGTTCTTACATTTCATTTTTTTTTGGTCACACTCACGTTCTTACATTTCTACTGACCAAAACTAATAAACAAATCGGATATAGATACACATACACACCATATTTCCATATCTCTTCCCTTGTGATTTTTTTTTTAATTTAAGTTTTGTCTTATTTGACTTTTTATTTATCCGGTTTAGTTTTGTAGGAACCAAACCAACGTGAATACACACGTATTAAAACAAAACCAACAGAAAAATACTGATATTTTCAGTATGCAAAGCCTTAACAAATAAAAATTTCACAAGAAAAAAAGCAAGAGGAAGGGACATAAATGTTATATACACAATAAAAAAATAGCTCCCAAAAACCGGAACTAAGGCGAACAGCAATCCATGCCAAACCGAAACTACAGTCAATCCGGTTTAGTTCAATTACAGGATTTTGTTTTTTAATTATAAAAAGAAGGGAAAAAGAAAGAGTTAACTTGATTTTGAATTGATAAATCTCGTTGGCCGAAGAAAAACCAGAAACAAGATCTGATTTATACAACGATTCCCACGAAATACAATCGGAAAAGTTCGAAATTCTCGATGAAGAAGATGCAGCGTAACTTTCTGACGTCTCTCGTACTTCCAGCTCTCGTGTTCTTTCTAATGCTGGAGCTAATTCCGATCGGTGAGGCCATTTGGCTTACTGTACCTCATACCGGATCAAAGTGCGTCTCCGAAGAAATCCAGTCTAACATCGTCGTTTTGACCGATTACATCGTTATTTCCGATGACCATTCCGCTTTCCCTACTGTTTCCGTTAAGGTAAGTATCTTCGATTCAAATCATTTTAGTTCATCTTCGTTGATTTGAATGGAACTCTTGTGCTTCGATCCGTTCTCTTTTTTTAGGAATTATTCATGATAATCGATATTAGTATGTTGAATTAATGCTTAAATCAAGTTTCCTAAATTGCTCTTGATTGAATTTGAGACGTGCATGTCTTTCTACATTCAATTGTTAGGGTAGTTACTAATTAGGGGAATTTACATAAGATCATCTCTCACTTAGCTGAAGATTTGAAGAACTCTCTGGGCATTTAATCTTCATGAAGTAAAAGTGCAATGCTCGTTCGTAGCTGATACATAGAAGAAAGAGGATCTTAATGTGTGACTAAAGCTTGTTCTGTATATGTTATTAGCTCAGTTCTGGATCTTAAGCATTCAGATCTAATTGACCGAGACGAGAAAGAAATAGCTTTTCTAGTAATGCCCACATGTTTGTGAACATTCTACAGTCCTTTTCGTGTCAATATATAGCTTGGCATTACAAGGAAGTGTTTGATCAAAGAGAAAATGTTTTGGAATAGATGATTAGTTACGATCTTAAGTTCTTTCATTTCTTGGAAAGATGTATCTTGTTGACTTTCTATTACGATGGTTATGTCTCATCTAACTCCCATTCTCGTATGCTTAATTAGTTTGATGGTAGTCATTAACTCGTTTGATAGATTGTAATAGAAAGTTTATACATATGTGTTACGATGAGGTCTGCAAAGTACATATTGTATGTGAATATAGGTATAGGAAGGATCTTAACTCCGTGAAGAGGGAGAGTGACTTGAAAATTCTATGTTGTAATTGTAGGTTACAGCTCCTTATGGCGACGTTTTGCACCACAGGGAAAACACATCAAGTGGTCAGTTTGCATTTACAACTAAAGAATCAGGAACTTACTTGGCGTGTTTTGAGGCCCATGGCCAGAGTCATAATAACAAGGATATTAGCATCAACATTGACTGGAAAACTGGAATTGCAGCCAAAGATTGGGACTCCATTGCTAGAAAAGAGAAGATTGAGGTCAGCTCTCCATATTTGCTAGAGGTTCTACAATTTAAGAATAAGTTGTGTTTCAATGTTAGTCTGTTTATGACAACCAATTATGCCTTCAATCCGTAGGGTGTCGAATTGGAGCTTAGGAAACTTGACGGTGCAGTTGAAGCCATTCATCAAAATCTAATTCGCCTCAAAGACAGGTAAAAAGCTTCACTAATTGCAACATTTTAGTTTGAAGATCTTTTAATACATAAACAAAAAGAAACACTTTCTCTCTCTTGTTGGACAATTGCAGAGAAGCAGAAATGAGGATTTTGAGTGAAAAGACAAACTCAAGAGTCGCATGGTACAGTATAATGTCGCTAGGCATTTGCATTGTGGTCTCTGGTTTACAGATTTTGTATTTGAAGCAATACTTTGCAAGGAAGAAGCTTATTTAGATTCGTGGATCTTGTTGAAGATTACTAGAACAAACACTTCTTCGTTCTTTCTTTTGAACTCTCAAGTGTATAATTTTGTTCACTCATTTGTAATTTGTCTCCGATTAGATGAATTTAATAGCTAGACACTAAAAAAACCGAATAAAAACAAAATTTTACTTGGCCGTATTAGAACGAATTTTCTTTGAGATAATATTTTGGAGTTGTATTGAGCTCATTGGGTTTATTATATTTTGTACAAAAACTTGTAAAACTGAAGATCATGAAGTGATGAATTTGATGGTTTTTGTTACTCCCTCTTTTTCACTTTATTTGATGTTTTATGAAGTTTTTTTCATATTAGTTGATTTTTTAAGAATATTTATGCAAAATTTAGTGTCTTTTTAGTGTTTTTGACCCTTTGAATTATGCATATTGATTAAATTATTTTGGAATTTGTGATAAAACATGTTTTATTTAGATAAAATATAAAATTTAATGATTTCTTAAACTGTGTGAAAAATTTAATATGGAGTTAATTGGATCGGATTTGAAACGGAGGGAATATTATTTTTTTGTAGTCTTTTTAGTTATTATATATGGAGCTAATTGGATTGGATTTGAAAAAACAACGGAGAATTTGGGTTTATTATGGCTACATAATAAATTTATATGCAAATCTCATAATTTTCAAGAATATAGGGGTTTTCTATAATTAATAAAACAGTAGCCTTCCTCCTGACTTCGGACAAATCGAATTAGTAATTTACAAATGAATGGCCCAACAGGCCCATTAAATGAAAACCCTAATGTGCTTTATAAATTATGTGCTTTAAGCCACCAGCCACCAGAGACAGCAGTGAGAGAGGAGAGGAAAAATGCCGGCAGGACACGGAGTGAGGGCGAGAACAAGGGATCTGTTCGCGAGACCTTTCAGGAAGAAGGGTTATATTCCACTCTCCACTTACCTCAGGACCTTCAAGGTTGGCGATTACGTCGATGTTAAGGTCAATGGTGCGATCCACAAGGGTATGCCTCACAAATTCTACCATGGACGTACTGGTCGCGTCTGGAACGTTACCAAACGTGCCGTTGGTGTTGAAGTCAACAAACAGGTTTAGAATTAATATTGAAACTAAAATTGTTTAGTTATGATTTGCTTGAAATAGTGTTGAATTAGGGTTTGGATAGACTTTAATTCATTGCTATGCGTTTTGTCTTTGTTCTGAAATGTACAATTTTGTTCATAGGATTGAAGTTTTATAATAATGTGATGAGTGCTAGTTCTTATGCAGTGATGTTAATGATATTAGACATTGATCTTGTGAAAGTCTTATCATTGAGTATGATTGATAAAATCTCTCTTTGGTGAGCTTAAATGGGAATGTGACTTAATTATGTGTGTTTTGTCGGTGTATAGATTGGAAACAGAATCATAAGGAAGAGGCTTCATGTGCGTGTGGAGCATGTGCAACAATCAAGGTGTGCTGAGGAATTCAAACTCAGGAAGAAGAAGAATGATGAGCTTAAAGCTGCAGCTAATGCCAGAGGAGAGACAATCAGTACCAAGAGACAGCCTAAAGGTCCTAAACCAGGTTTCATGGTTGAAGGTATGACCTTGGAGACTGTTACTCCCATTCCTTACGATGTTGTCAACGATCTCAAGGGTGGTTATTGAGTTGTTTCCATTTTCTCAGTCTTTTACTCAGAATTTTTGCAGTTGGTTTGTTTTTTGTGATGTTTTTTGTATCAAACAAAGACTAATTTCTATATGGTATGAGAATGCTGTTCAGATTTTGTTAGGACATATGGCTTTTATCATCATCCATTTGCTTATTGCCTCAGTTGTGATGTTTTGGCCTTCTGTCTACAAGTTCGTCACTGACTTTACGAGTCAATTTCTTGTTGGTTTAAACCGTTGGTGAGGCACACTTGTGAACAATCTCAGTGAGTAAGCTGAGCACTGCAACAATTAGACCAACCATTACATGACAGAGCCAATGGAACGTTACATAGTTTCACCTTCTTCACTTTAATGTCTTCTCGTCCTTCATCAGAGTGAATCGTGGATAAAACTACTGCAACCTCCTTCACAATCTTCTTGTTGAACTTGGCATTGGATCTCTCATATTAGAGAGAGGAAAATAACTAAGATTCTTAACTAAGATCTAGATGGTGTGATTATTTAATTGATTTTATATAACAACTAGAACTAGACAATGGTCCATGCATGAGATATGTTTTTGTGGAAAATTAATATGCATTTCTAGTTTTATTTAATTTATTTACAATATTTACATGTAATATTTGATTTACTTTTGTTTATTTTATGGTTTGATTAGTATATGTAAATTTATTCCCACCAAAAAAAAGTATATATAAATTTATTAATTTTATATGTACATAATATACTAAAAATCAATATATATATATATATATATAAATTTTGATTTATGTTTTGATGCATAACAGTTTTTTGTATGTAAATTTTTTGACTTGAGTTCTTAGATTTTTAGACCTATATTCATTTAGGTTTTTAGATTTGTATTCATTTAAGTTATTAAACTCGAGTTTATTTTGGAGTTAAACTCGTATTCATTTAGATTTTTTTTCTTAATATTAATCTCCTAATATTTGATGTTAATTTCGTGCTATGCTTATTCGTTAAAATATTTAGTATTTTATGTATTCGATTTGTATTTAGATATGATTAGTCGTTTAATGTTTCTTTATATATATATATGTGTGTATTATATACATTTTCTTATATTTTATTATATATTTTGAATCATTAAATATTATATAAATAATAAAATGTTTTTTTTAAAGACAATATAACAACTTACTCAACATTCCAAAGGGTAATAGTAATTCCTTTAATTGGTTTTCTATTTATTTAGAAATTTCAGTATTACTAACATTAATCAACGGTCTGATAATAATATCTATAAAACAAATAAATAAGTCATGAAATCTCTATATATAATAAAAATATAGTATTAACTTAAATACCGTGTTACATTGTCTGTTTTGGACTAAGTTGTATTGTTAATAGGAAATATTATCATATAATATTTGTATCTATTATCTCTTATAATAATAACAAAAAATAATTATCTCTTGATAAAATTATTTAACTGATTATTATTATTAGATTAAAGATAAGATTAGTTTGTTAATATAACTAGATAGTTATACTTTCATGGAGTATATCATAATTATCTAAATGATAATGGCGGTCTATATTATGATTATGTAATAATAATCAATAAAACAACTAAATATTTGTTTATAACTCGCCGTATCATCTTAAGCTATAAACAAATATTTAGTTGTATATATAATATAGTCTCTTATACAAATACATACACGGTACATATATGACTTTAGTATTCGTACATATATACAATTTTACATACAAATTCATAATACTTTAGTATTATCTTTAAACATAAGATTTAATTTTCAACTAAGAGATTTGAAATAAATATAAAATCTTATCGTAATCATACAAAAGATATTTTCTTAATCAATATTTATTTTATAATTTTACTCCTAATCCTAAGAGGAAAATTATATCAAACGACTTCTGATTAAGACACATCCCATGACTTTTCTCACAACACCAACGATTTTCAACGATTTTGGGTTTTCTTTTCCTCTAGATTTGTTTGCCTTTACGATTCTGAATCTTCTTTTCTCTCAATATTTTTGCTTTTAATTATGTCTCTTTTAGAAATTTTCTTCGTTAAAACCCTACAAACAATGAAAAATTAAATTAAGATTCTCAAAGTAAGAAAAGTATTCACTAAAGAATTTGGTCAAACAATTGATATGGTTCTTTGTGATTCTAAAATATGTAACTAATAATTTATATATTTGCATTTATAATAAGTAGGAATGATGTCTAATTACTTCATATTCTTTAAGGGTGATAAAAAGGTATTGGTTCCCAAATTCATGAATCTTCTTGAGCATGTAAATACTAAAATCATTACAAAGATACTAAAAAAAATCAAAAATTCTAAGAAATACCTTTTTTCACATACCCTTTTTCAAAAAAATACCTCCTCATGTCTATTTCTTTCTCCCAATTTCCAAAAGAAAATGTAGGTTTTGAAAATAGGCATGTCAAAATGGCATTTTTGAATTTCATCATAATATAATATGTATTTATAAAATATTTAAATGCTGATACAAATGGTTATATTATGTCGATTTAATTGATAATATATAATAGTGATAAAAAAAACTATGTAACTTCATATTTAATATACAAAAATCGTTAATGAGATGAAATTAAAAGAAGATAAATGTTAAATGTTACAAACATTAAATTTTAAAGATATTAAGATATTAATTTTTTATAAATATATTAAAGATCATTAGATTACAATAATTTTTAAATACAAGTTTAAATTTAAATGCATAATGAAAACATGACTCATATTTAACTAAATGAACACATGTTTAAAAAACTAAATGAACATGGATCTAAAAACATGAATGAATACAAGTTTAAAACTTAAATAAACACGGGTTTAAAAACGTAAATGAATACGAGTCTAAAAATCTAAGTGAATATGAGTGTAAAACCTTAATGACACGAGTCAAAAAAGTTAATATGCGAAAATTGTTATGCATCAAAACCTAAATCAATAGAGATTGATAAATATATTTCATGTACAATATCTGTCATCATTATAAATTGATTTTTAATATATCAAATATATATATAATTAATAAATTTATATATAGAAATGAAACCATACAGTAAAAAAGAATTCATGTATAAATATTTTAAATAAATAAAAATAACTACAAATACATAATAATTTTTTACAGAAACATATCCCGTGCATAGCACGAGACATCATCTAGTTATTTAATAAATCATGAAAAATAATAAATATTTTTCTTAAAAAAACTATTTACCTATAAGATAAATATCTTTAAGACACCCATCAAATAATTCACGGAAATCAGTAAATTTTAATCCCATAACTGCATCTAGTAGAGAATTAGTTTATTTTATCAGTATTTTCCTATTAAGATTATAAAAATCTTTAAAATATATATATTGATTAGGATCAATTCTTGTATGACATATCCTAAATATAAGGAATTAGTTCAGATAAGTTGTTAAGATAATCTATTAATTCATTGTTTTAAATATCTCTATAAGATAAAAAAAAATGTTATCATGTTTAAAAAACCAATAGATTAGTCGATTGATTATTGATTTTTTGGTTTGAAATAATCAATTATTAGTACCCAAAAACATAACCGTCCACTTTGTTTTGTTTATATAACCAATAGATTAGTCCATTATCTAGAATTGTTTATTAAACAAATATTAATTCTATGCGTGTTAATTAACTGTGTTTATGAAATGTAAAGATAATAATAGATATAAATATTGTATGACAAATATTATGTGACAATATTTCTTAGTAATAATATGATCTAGTAACAATATAACATGGTGTTTAAGTTAATGCTATGCTTTTATTATATATAGAGATATTATATAAAAATAGAGAAATATAATGAAAAATCTTTTTATCTTGGGAAATATTTCAGGATATATGTTTAAGATAATGTCAAAATTAAATTTAGTTTAGTTATAAAAATGAAATCCAAAACAATATGGGAATATAGATAGATATCATAATAATCCTAGCTAATTTAGGACTTAAACAATTCCTAATTCTAAAGGAAATAATGTGTATATATACACGCTTCACGTACTACTTTTTTACATATCTCATCATCAAACTAATATTTTCATAAACACACTTTGAGAGCTTTGTGTTAGTTGGTTTCCTTTGGTTTTTTCGTGCTGGAGATGGACAGATTTGAAGCCATGCTTTTGTTCTTGCACGTGTTATTGACTGCAGTAATCATACGCTTCTACTTATCCATCTGTCGTAAGTATTACAATCACAAAGACAATGTTGAAGATGACGAAGATTAAATCTATCTTGAAGATCATTACCCATATTATTATCGCATTTATCATCAAGATAATATATATGATCGATGTTATTGATAGTTTTTGTCTATTAAAGTTACAATGTATTCAATTAATCCAGAGTGTTCCAATTTCGATATACTGATCAAAATAAATTTTGAGGAAATTGAGTTTTTTCTTGTTTTCCTCTTCTTTTTTTTTTCAATAATTTTCTCTCAATTACTAACTTAAAACTTTTATTTTATTTGGATCCACACACTTCTTAATTTATGTCCATATATAAATGATTTCACGGCTGGTAATTAGGATAATCTAGCTAATAAGTTTAATCTTTCCCCACCACATATTTCAGATTAATGTTTTTTATCAAATATATTTTAGGTTATGGATCAAGTTTTGTCCATCGAATTGTTTGACAAAAAATAATATAAAAGATTTCATAAAATTTAATGCAATTATTAAAAAAGGGGAACAATTGTTCAGTTCAAGATGGTGTAATGAGCCAGTGGTTGCAATTCAAAAAGTATTGCTTAAATTTTGTTCACTGCAAAAGAACATGTGTCTGATTAAATAAGTTTTCTTTACCAATGTTGATAAAGTAAGGCAAGTGGTAATTCTTTGATCTTCTAAGAAACCATTTGTTGGGCGATGCAATGCCTCCTTTCACTCGACATTTTTGAGGTGAGGCATGTGAACAATTTCAGTGTGATATAAGCCGAGCACTGCACCAATTAGTCCAACCACTCATCCAAACCATGACCATGACCATGAAAGAGCCAATGGAACGCTAAATATTTTCACTTTCTTCACTTGATGAACCTCGGATCTGTCATATTAGAGACTTGAGAGGAAAACCATTAAGATCTTTACCAGTATAGATTGACAAGCTACTTATTGTTAGGTTGGACTTATATTTGTGGATATANATATTAGAGACTTGAGAGGAAAACCATTAAGATCTTTACCAGTATAGATTGACAAGCTACTTATTGTTAGGTTGGACTTATATTTGTGTTTTGAATAAAAAAAAATAATGGCCAATTCAACTTTGATATTTATAAACTCTAAACAATATCTCAACTTAAAACTAATTTTAATATCAGAGTATAATATTTTTAAATTATATGTGAAATTTTTGATATATGTATTAGATTATACCTACTCTATAATAACGCGGGATTTGATTGTTTCTTTCAAGGCATGTTCATTTGATTCTTAGTTAAAACAGAATCGAAATCAACCTGAAATAAAGGAATTAAACCCGACAAAAACCAATTGTATTTACAATTGTACTAATTTTCCCGGAACAAACTGGTTTGGTATTTACAACTGTACTAATTTCTATTAGCAACTAAACCAATCTACAATCCAATACTAATCTCCCGCGCGTACAGCCTTATATCAATGCGATAAAGGAATGGATCCCATTATTCGGAAACGTCTTTACACATGTTAATCGTGCAGAGAATAAGTGTGTTGATGTAGCTAAAAGAATAGTTATACAATCTGATGTCGATTGGTATATGTATCAGGAATGTCCTGGATTCTCACTAACATTTGTAACTCTTGATTTAATATAATAAACTAGATAAGGACTGTACAATGTACGAGTTTTCTTGAATTGTATTTAATATGTTGGCTAGCTTAAAAGATTTTTTGCGTTTGAAAAGTTTGTTTTCAAGTTTTGGTTTTCACTGTATTCCCGTTTTTTGAATCATAAAACAGACGCTCTTACCCGATATGCAAGAGAAGCATCTCATAATCATCAATTTGTAAACTCTTACCCGTAATTATAGGTGTTTGAATTATTAATATAGAATGGTATTAATATAGAATGGCTGAAAAAAATAACTTTTTATAAAAACCGTATATAAAAATAGTAACTTAAACTAATATTGACATCTCAAGTTATTTATTTGCAGTAATCTAGGCAAATACATTTTTAATTATATTTTTAGAAATCTAATATTATTTTATTTTATATTCAGTATGAGATAAATATTTGCAATTATTTTTATTGATTATAAATAGAGATAATTATTTACAATGTGTTTTATATTAGGATAGTGAAAAGAGATAAATATTTTCATGATACATATAAATACGAATGAAAAATTATTAAAATACTGCAAAATTTAGAATCTTTATATTTGACACGTAAAGAGTAACTTTGATATCCAATATTATATACTAAGATATGAGATAAGTATTTATGATTATTTTTATTTTATAATTATAAATAAAGATAATATTTTACAATCCTTTCTATATTAGGATTATAAATAGTAGAAATATTTTGCGATAAATATAAATATTGAAGAAAAAAATAGATTTTAAAATATATAAAAACTACTGCAAAATTTATGGTCGTTAGATTTAACACGTCAAAGAATCGTGTTACTAAGTAACTTTGAGATCCAACATCATATAATAAGATTTGATTTTATAAACTTTTTAAATAAATTATAAGTAAGAATAATTTTTGATCGTTGGATTTGACATATGGAACAATCTCTTGTTGATTTGTAACTTCTGAAACCCAACTTTAATAAAATATAAATACCAAGTAATTTTTGATCATAGAATTTGATACGTGGAATAATTCCGTTCATTTATAACTTTTGAAATCCAAATATATTTAATAGGAGTAACTTTTGAAACCCAACTTCAAATAATAGGATTAGAATTAGATTTTATCGTATTAAATAAAATATAAATATGAAATAGTTTTTGATCGTTTGATTTGACATGTGGAACAATCTCGTTGATTAATAACTTTTGAAACACAATTTTATATAGCAGGATAATAAGATCTCATGTTAATAATTGTAAAATAAATAATGATACATTAAATTTAAAGTGTTTACCTTTTTTTTTTTTTTTCCTTGATTGAGTTAGATATAAACAAAAGAGAAAAAATTATGCTGGGGAGGGCTTGAAAAGTTGGAGAGTATTTAAAAATCGTCTATAAGACTGTTCTTCACCGACTTTGAATCTTCCCAATATCGAATAAGACTGTTCCAGACCTCAGTATCGAACCACTGAGGCATTGCATCATTGCCTTTTACCTTCCATTTACCCTTCCAACATCCTACTTGGTCGCTCATACGTTTTATTAGAACAGCCTCAAACTCCTTGCGGACTCGCCCTGTAGTGGAAGGCTCCTAGTGAAAGTGTTGTTATAAAAAAAAAAGTTATATTAACATAAATAATACATAATAGATAACAAAATACAAATAAAGATATACAAAACAAAAAATTTACCGCAAATGATGTAAACTATCTATCGACGATGTGTCTAGGGGTCTGCGTAAAATTAGCATGCGGTTATGTAAAATCTCGCTCAAAGATTTCTCAGATTG